>SJJU01000323.1:0-93787 GCA_012932125.1 Conopomorpha cramerella
ACAACATCGTGATGAAACCCGTACACCACAAGGTGTGTGAACCCTATAACGGCGATGGGCTCACCCCCTGTCACGTTGGGTTAAATACGCTAGGTGCACCGTGGGTACTTGCTTTAGCAAGTGCCTCTGCCTACCCCTCTTTGGGATTAAAGGCGTGAAGTGTATTTTTTTTCCCTAGAAGTGTTTGTAAAATTCTTGGAGCTACAATATTCTACACGTCATACATTGCTTTCCTACACTAAAAATGGAACATCAACCGCATAATTTAATGTTCTAATTTCGAAAACAATAAAGACAAATGCCAGAATCGAAATTCTTAAGCTACATTCATTCCTAAGGCGTGTTTGAAAACATAGTTCTGCATACAATTATATCACATGCGAGAGAAAAACTGTTCAGAAGCCGAGCGCTTCAGATTCCACAGATCTTATTAACGCATTCTTTACGTCAGACAGACGTGAATCAAAGATGGCGATGGGGTGCACTATTCTCGTTTTTTAAATTTAAAAATAGAACGTTCTTTAAGAACGTTTTTATGTGATTTTGAATAATGTTTTATGACTTGATATTCACTTGTCAAAATTTCCTTTAATACTAGTAGGAAATTAGGTGATTCAAGAAAATTATATCGTAAATCTAAGTAAAACTAAGTTTTAGGTATTTGTTTTTAAACCGCAGTGAACAAGCGTTTGTCCAGCCGGATGTTAAGCAGATATGGTGGTCAAACGCTCGTTCATTGAACATATACCTATATAAAATATAAAACGTATATATTTCTAATAAAAAATGTTGTACATTGTGTACTTGACATTACTAACTGTTTTGTCCTTTTCCATCATTTGTCAATTCTATAAAGTGTGCAAAAGACAAAACAGTATGAAATTACTATTGTAATGACACAAGCGTGTTAACATTAACTAGAATGTCGCAGAAACGCCCCAAGCCACCTTTTTGAAACCCTTAGTTCCAAATATTTCAAACAGGAAAACCCTTTAAAACTTTCACAAAGCAATGTTGAAACGCCATACAAAATTGTTTAAAGTCTAGCTGAAATAAGACCTTGTTCGCAAATATTTGTAGTTAGGTATGTTAACCCACGAAACACGTGTCGGACCTTCGTCGTCGCTTAGTTATTTGAATACAGAAACGTAAATGTGATAATAACAGAGATAAAGTAGTTCTTTTTTTATCACTATGAACAAGCGTTTAACCACCATCCTGTCTGATGTTAAGCAGCAATGTAGTCTACGATGGAGCACACTTGTTCATTAGGTACCTATTCACCCGCGACTTGAAGACCTTCAGTCTGTACTGCGCAGGAAACACAGACTCCGGCAAGTCATTCCACATCCTGGCGGTTCGCACTATGAAAGTAGACGCAAACCGTTTGGTTCGCGTAAATGACAAATCCATCTGGTATGGATGACTTTATTCTCAGAAAAAAAAACGAATGAAAATTGTACAGTTGTTAAGGTTGAAGGAACCGGTGAATGATGAAGTGTTTTCATAGGAGACTACCCTGGTCTAAGATTCAGCATCAACTACGTGACGTCCATTGTTGGTTCGCCCAATGATATCCATTATCATTTGAAGGGAAATGCCAATAATGACCACGCTTCGGTCTAAGGTTAAATCTTTGAAAACCTTTTTTTATTAACAGCCTCATGAAAAACTCCTCGTTTCCAGTGGTCTGGAAAAGGTTTTAGGAAAAAGACCTGTCTTTGGAACCAAGGAATCTACAGTTCGATGCCAACGTCCACATGTTCAAGTGTAAGAAGGAAAATAAACTAAAGGACATCCCAAAAAACTTATTACGTTGGTATTCTTAGTTTGTCGGATTTCGGTAGTTATTAATGTTACCTACCTTTGTCTAACTCATAAAAAACTAACAGACGTGACTCATAATAAAAGTGAATTATTTTAGTTTGTGGAATAAATCACTTATGGAATCCAGAATATATCTCTCGGATACACTCAAGCAGATATATATCTTTCGGATACACACATCAGATCTATGCTTTTTGAAACGGTCGGATATATCCATAGAGTTTGAAAAATATGTATAAAAATAATTATAACGTTGGAATTATAAAGATGTCTATCGTTTTGACCATCCCGGGCCGCCACGGAGAAATGACTTTGCAATTATTAGTTTATCTACTTCAAGAGGGCTTCGGCCTAATGTAGGAATACGAAATTCAAAAAGGCATAAGAAGAAGACACGCATGACGTCTCAATAACTGTGCAAGCGAAATTGACTCTTGTCAATATCACCACAAGGTCCCGAAAACTTTGCACAACCCAACTGGCGAAACACAAACACATTAGCCAAACAACAGCTAATGGCAAAGGTGTATCCCCTCACAATTGTTTGTCAAACAAACAGAATTAAAGCCCGGGTAGTGAGGGAAACTGATTGGCTGTTCACGTCGATAAAAAAAAGGAATTGTGTCTTGCGATTCCACTTTGTGTTTCTTGTTTGTTTGCCGAGCGGAAACTTTTTGCTTCAGAAACTTCTTTTTTAATTTTAGCCGGTCCTGACTACCGAATAAAAGGAAAGTTGGAGAGTTTTTACACGTTTACTAAAACGAAGTAAACGAATACTTAGTTTAAGTTTACGACCGTGATTTAACCAGTACGAAACAGTTGCAACAGTCAACAAATCATTTAACAGAACTACCGGCAATCAAAAAGTTCCACGTGTACAATGTATAACTTGTAAGAAAAGGAAATATTATGTAAAACATTCTAAAAGATCTACTAAAGAAACTTTCATGTCACTTAAACAGAGGTTGTTACAGAACAAGTGCAAACTCAATTTGTTTGCTCAGGGAATGTTCTGTAGTACGACTATGAATATAATAGAGAAGGTACCTACTATTAGTACATATCAGATAAAGATTTTCCATCCATATTTAACAGTTTACACTTTCCTTCCATAAATTTCTGAACCAATGTCTATCCCAATATCGACCAAACAGGCACAGTTGCTTGGACAGTCTCGATAACAAAAAGGCGATCAACACCCCAACACTAGTCTCACACCAAAAATGTTTCTAACCGACTTACGTACTCCGAACAACGTACAACCGAAATACTTGACTGAACAAGTCTGAGTGTAAACTCCAAGAGATATGATGGGAAATACTCTGATTGATCTCCGGTTAGTGGTGTAAGGGTCAAATTAGGGTACACATTACAATTACAAATTTGAAATAGATTAAGTAAGAAAGCATTCGCGTCGTCAGCTCAGCTTATACGAATTTGTACCGTACAGTCAGTCCACTACAATACATCAAAGTTTGTTTACTGGAAGCCGGTTCCAATGATCGGGGTGAGTCAGTTTGCAGTGTTGTTTTTGGACTAACGGCTCGCAGAGCGGTAGTCAACATTCGGACAGAGCAAACAATGAACTTTATATATAGTCTCAATAGGAACTATTTTGAGTGCGTTTCTTTTTCTGTTTTACCAGTGCCAGAATTACGTGGTAAATGATTAAATTCTTATTCAGGCATCGTGTAATTAGAAGCTTTTCAAAAACAGAAAGTCATTGTAATGAAGAATGTAAATTATAGTGAGGGCATTTGGCTTCAGAAGGTCTTATTAACTTTAAGATACATTTGATGATTCAGTTGTAAATAATGTAATTGAAATATTTTAATGTACTTTTAAAACGACTTGCGCTGAATTGGGTATCAATGTACACTTATATCTATAGTGCGAACCGCCAGGATGTGGGATGACTTGCCGGAATCTGTGCTTCCTGCGCAGTACTGAAGATCTTCAAATCGCGGGTGAATAGGTACCTAATGAACAAGTGTGTTCCATCGTAGACCACAACGCAGCTTAACATGAGGCAGGATGATGGTCAAACGCTTGTTCATAGTGATGAAAAAAAAAAACTTTCGGATGGTTAGAATTTGGAAATTTTTATAGATATATGGCGTCTGCAACAATGGGTCTTTTTTGTTACCTAGACTAAGTTCTTACGGTGGAGGAAAACATCGTGATGAAATGCTCATACCTTAAGGTGTGTGAACCCTATAAAGGCGATAGGACCACCCACCCATCTCTCTAATGTAGGTTATTAAAGTAGGTTAATTACGTTTGGTGAACCGTGGTCATTTGCTTACCAAGCCTCTGCCTTCATAGCTTTGGGATTAAGTAGTGTAAGGTCAGCCAAGAATGTGGTCTGTAAGGGTGCGGCTCCTGTATCACTATATCAATAAGGTAGAGTTCATGTATTGTGACAATGATGGACCTTAAGATCTACTAAATTTATCACGTAATAGTTTCAAGTTCCTTCGGGTGGTAGATCAGATTCTTCGTGGATGTGGTGGAATTTTTATCTATATCTCCCCATCAATCGTGACCATTTGACGACTAAAAGTTACCCTCATGCATATTCAGCGAAAGAATTTCCCCGAAGAGGGAATCACTCAACGCAAATCGATCCAAGTTATATTTTTCTGAGTAAACTTTTCCGAACTGAACTTCGGGCAGACTGACACGTCCGAGTAACTTTTTAATCTAAACAAGTACGAGCAAAAAAAAAATATATCAACAGCCGAGTGCGAAATAGCAATTCATCATAAAAAACTTTGCAGTTTCAATTTCAAACTGTTCAGTCTTGGAGCTGACTTCGTAAAAAAATTCTTAACTTTAAACCGAGTTAGTTTAAAACGAGATGACTCGGCGTTCCTACTTCGGGCGACACGGTGCAACAGGAATTAAATGAAGAAATGGGAAACGTAAGACAGATCCCGGCTTGTCACATTCCCATTTAACTTAAGTCACTCGTAAAACTGTAAGTGCCTTATAAAAATTCTTGAAGTCTATTTATCTCACTTTCTGACATTCGGAAAGTTAACAAGGTGTGAAGAAGAAAAGCAAACTTTATCCTGCCAATCACTTTTTTATTGGTTAGTCGGCAGAAGTTTAAATAAGTCAGTATTTCGTACTGAAGTTACTTTTATTCTTTGTTTGACCTTCAAAAACTTAGCACTCATAGATAAACTCATGTGAATTAGTCCCTAGTGTGTTGGTTGGATAATATCTTTGAAGTCGTAGCCGAAAGCCCCGACCAATGGGCCTATTATGGATACAAATAGAAACGATGATAAGACAGTGTCAAACCCATCACGAAATGATCTCACCTGTGTATTCGAAACAAACAGACCGTTAGTAAATTGTGTTTTTATAAAAGCCGGAAAAACAGAAGGTGAGACATTAGAAAATTCTCACATAAGAAACGATTCGTTACTTTTGAAAGACAAATTGTTTAGCGAACATAATGTTTTCTGTCTTTTTTCATCATTGTAACGAAATCCATACGTAAGGTTTCTACAATTTTCAAACTACCAAGACATTTATACGGACTAAGAGGTTGGGCAAATTGTGTAAAAAACCCCAGTCGTTTACTTGTGGTCTGTATAGCTAGAACAAAACGCTAACGCAGTAACAAGTATATTCGGTGTGGGTGTTACACGCTTCCTAAGCAGCCATCTAAATTCGAACAACGTCTTTTCAGAATATTAAGAAAATATTCTAAATTTAAAATTCTGCTCTATGCTGTGGGTGGATTTCTAAAGCTTAGATAGATGCTTAGTGAGAATAACAAAAGCGAAAATATAAATACGTCTTCGCCGATTTGAGACTATCGACTAACTACTTATCTCAGTCTTGAAATGTGTCTGTGTTTTCTTGTGCCTAATTTCTTTTTTTATTTTTAGTTAACTATTATGTTATTTTTGTGCTGCTGTCACCTGTTCATGAAAATATTATTTTCTTTACTAACGACACTTACTAAGATATGAATATCTCAGGTCCATTCAGGACCGTCGTCATTGGGGAATAAAGTTATTTTACAATAAGATTTTATTGAATAACATGAAAATCAAGGCATTCGATTACGAAGCATTACTGGATGTTAAATTCTTTGTTGAAAATTTGAAGATGTACCTCCTATCATTTTGTTCCAATACCCGCTGATTTGTTTTCGAACATACTAACCTCCTAATTGAAACATAAAATGTCACTGTGTAAGTTACAAACGTCTTTTTTACACTTCAAAGAAACATCAAATGATAAAAAAAACAGATTGAGTAAGTTTATATTTTCACCTTTTAATAATAAAGATTAAGGTGGTTAAAATGTTTTTCTTTCCTTTCCCGTCGTAAATTCATCAAATAAAACATCAACAATACTCAAGGGGGAGTGAAACGATTCTCCCACTATACGATACTTCATCCGCACACCGTTCCCGACACCGCAAACGACACGAATAACCCGAACAACAAAATAAATACTAAAACACCCAGCAGACAACACAGTCTGCACTCTAAGGCGATAAAAATAGAATACAAAATCGAACAGCACAATCGGCACACCACTACCATAACTTCAGTTTTACAATTTGAACACCAACCACACTTCGCTTCAAAGAGCTTGTCATATTCAAAAGGGTTCAAATTAAATTGGTGTCGGCCATTTGCTTTTGCGTACAAATTGAAAAGAGCAAAACACTCACGGATCCCGTGAATTATTCGCAGAAAAAGACATAACCGTCACGAGAGACGTATTCCTGTCAGCAAAATAATTGTATTCAAATTATCTGTGGTGAAATGTCCACGAAATCTCTCCTATAAAATGTTTACTTGTCACTAAGTGAAGAAATGAATGGGAAAATTGTACGTGAATCACCCGTGCACAATCCCCTTTTATGATAAGGCTATGATTCAAATGATGCGTTGCAGCGATTTGTTGTCGTAAAAACAAATTTAACGCCTCATATTTTCGCCGGATTTATGGACTATGGCAAGTAAAATACACTTGGCACTGCCAAGTAATAAGCCGGGCGATTTATAACGCAGTGTTTTTTTTAAAGCACGTGAAAATTATTTATCTTCCGGAGCATTGAATTGTTTTTCTAGTAATAAGGAAAATTAATTGTTTTCTTTTTAACGAAAACTTTATGTGACTTTCCCGGATGTAATTACTTGAAAGCCATTCGTGTGGTTAGAACTGTAATGAGAAAATAATAAGTTTGTCTAGTTTGGGTACTGTCGTAAAATAAAAATAAGATGAAAATATGGCTGAAGCGAATGAGGAGTTTTTTAAAAACAAACAATCTGTCAAAGATAGTTGAAAAAGAAAGAGATGCAACTACTTTATTCTTTGTTATTTTTTTTAAAGATTTAGCTATTTATAGAGTACCTTGACTTGCAATAGGAAGTAGTGGGTTCAAGTCTCTCTGATATCCTAATAAGTGTGTATGTATGTTACTTATCGACTGAAAAAACTATCATAAAGACATGAAAACAGAAACCACACCTCAATTCTTTAATATTATAAATGTGAAAGTAACTCTGTCTGCCTGATTCCAGGGTCAACTTAACCCACAAAATTTGAGCCCGCGGGCTAAATTGACCAAATACGTTTTCCTTCGTGGTCGACTTGGCCCACAGTGCACTAAGTATGCTATCCATAACAAGAAAAGGGTACAAGAGCTCTGAAAGTGACGTAGGCTCTGAACGGGGAAAAATAAATCGATAATATTCGCGTTCTGGGTGGTCCCTTAAAGTGGTTGCAAGGAATTAACTTAGGTCACTGTACGAGCCATGGATGAATAGGTCGAGATGACTACCCACAAATATGTATCTTATCAATTTAGCTCGCGGGCTCAAATTATGTAGGCTAAGCTGACCCCCTGTCTCACTTTCACGTCAAAACAGCTGAACTGATTTAAATAAAATTGTATACAGATAGTTTAAAGTGTGAGAAAGTACATAGGCTCCTTTTTATCAATAGCCTATGAGACGCGTCACTAAATTAGAGGGTTGCTATATTTTGTATGAAATACTGAAACTACGCGACATGAAATCGCAAGGCGTCCACTTGAATAGTAGTTGATGAAAAGTAAACAGAAGAAGCATTGCAAAGACAATAGAACTTTTCAATAAACACAGCGTTCAGCACTACTAACAGGGTAACAGGGATACCGTCTCATAATCTTACCAGAAAGTCTAGTAACATATTTAGATATTATAATAGTTAATAGTTATGAGAACACGTAATGTTACTCAGACCAAGATTCTGAAGAAAAAGTACCATCAACGGTCAGGGTTTTATTTTGAATGGGGAATTTTCTTTGACGTTTTTCTGACAGATTTTTGAGCGCTGAACTGTCAGTACTGTCAAACTTTGTTTGGAAAATAAAATTAAGCTTATTCAAAATAAAGCCCTGAACGTCGATTGTATTTTTTCTTTATTTTAGGTACCGCAAGAGGTATAACAAAATAGGAAACCTAACAAAGCAACTTTTCAAGGCAAATAAAATACACGTACCTAGAATTGAGACCACTTTAACTTGTTTCCAACCTTCTACGATTCTCTCATGTCATGACAATATCGTCTCTATGTAGTGGTAATATTTAGGTTCAATAGTGAAATAAACGTTTCACATGGAAATTGATTCTACTAACTGTACCTGAAATATTCTATTCACTTAGGTGTTCAAAAGCCACATGCACAATGTAAAGGACTGATAGCGTCAATCCCACGAGTTACAATGATGGGCTGATAGTGTTCCTCTGTGGAATGTAATGTTGAGCCAGCTCTACCTCCACTTTTGTCTTCTTCACGAGTCCAAGTATTCTGGTTTTCAGAATGAGACAAGCCGTAGGTACCCTATTGTGTGGTACCGGTAGTGGAAAAGTCTACAGGAAATTGAAATCCAGGGAACGGGTATCCGCACCTACCTCCTTTCTTAGTAATTTTCATAATATTCTGTTTCCAACCGCAATAATGAACGAATGAAAGTATTTCGTTTCTAGATTGAAAATGAAACCTAATTAATATGCCTTCTATTAACCTGTTCGTCACCACTTCAGTGTCCGATGGAAATAAATTATTGTTTGTTTTGACCTTTATTGAATTTTGCATGTTGTTGTTAACATCCAAAGGTATGTAAAGTCACATTCGTTTTAACCTTTCGAGGTCTAATAGGTTCTCAGAGACTTTGGGTTTTCATAAGGTACATTACAAATCACTGTTCGTAATTTTTTCAGAACTTAGGATATCTTTCTGTGTTTTACTTCCCTACTCTTAACGTGTTACTGAAGAGAAACTGAGTAAAAACTTTTTCGATAATTTCTTTTTCCTTTTTTAATATATTATACAAAAAATCAATTCATTCCTGAAAAACACATACTTCCTCATCAATACCGTATAGTATTAGGTGTGTAAGTTAAAACCAGTTAATCAAAATAGAGAATTCCTTTCCAAAATATTGAATGTGTTTTGTATAGTGTGAAGTGCATGTGCCAGACGACCTCGCTACTTTAGCTGTTTCTCTATCACAGTGGGATGAACACCGGCGTATCGACGGCACGGGCTTAGCTTCGCCGATGCTTGCATATGATAAGCTGCTGTGTTTTGGAAACGGGGCTGGTGTATTGAATACCATAGCGCTATGGCGCTCTTATTGTTTTCATAATAATATAAAGAGGCTTTTCTGACTATTTTGCAAGTCTTACGTTGATCAAGATGTTTATAAATAAAGTTTTGGTTTCAGTGACTACTTATTTTTAGTCATTTGTATGTATTTTCGGTAACATTGTGTATTGTTGTAGTCTACCTACTTTGCCTCATACAATGATGACAATTTGAGTAAAAAGGGAAAAGTAATATTCAGTGTAAACAGAGGCCATAGAATTCAGGTTAGTCGTTTCGAAGCACACAAATACGGACCAGGAAAAAAATCACAAACGCGAAAAGTATTCGCCCCACTTTTATATATTTCCATCATTTCGGGGTTACGTTTTAATATATCTAAGGGAAGTTTATCTGGAAATCGTTTTTCTCCAGACCTCCCCGCAATATTGCGGCAGCCATGACACGTCGAGTGGTAAAGTTGGGAACATGTTCGCTAAAATAACCATCTCGAACTATCTATGTGTGGCAACATCTAATATGTAGGGTCCAAGGATAGTGCCTTGGGGAACCGCCTGTGGCCTCCATTATATAATAGCAACGGAGATGAGCACTTCAGATCTCGCGACGGCGGATGCTTTATTGTTTTACTATGTTCTCTATGTGGTAGAGGAAATTGAAGAATTGTTCCTGTTCTCATGAAATTCTGTAAAGAACTTGGGAGTCGTAACCGTTGAAAATGTCTCGGCAAATAAAATAAAAGAAAATTCAAAGACTTTATCTTATAGTAACAATATCAATGTAACTTTTTATACGCTACTAGTATAAATAGTAATCGTTACTTTTTATATGGGCGTTTTTATTCTATTGCTCTTTGATATAGGAGTGCGATTATGTCGCAGCCGAATAATTGATATTTGCCTCATAGGGATGAGATCAAACAATAACAATTTTGGGTAGAAGAGATAATAACAACTGAAACAGAGACTTGAGATTCCGAACAGAGAAGGGAGTGTCACAGAAAATAAATTCTAAGTTCACTTTTATTATTATGCATTTTGCTGACTATATTGTTACTTTTCAATCAATTCTTTTTCGGGCAAAGGATACAATGGCGATACAAACATTGATTTGCATAAAAAATAGCAATGGTGCGAAAGGGCTTCTCGGGTGATTTATACCAATAATACACATCTTAGCCTCGATATCGTGGCTAACACTGACCTAGAAACCATCATGTTTCCAAATATACTTAGGAATTTCAGAAACGTCATGACAAGGTGTAGTAATAGTTATCTATTTTTTCTAACCCATGTCTTTTTCTTACCAGGTGCTGGTGGCCTCAGTACAACGGAGCTGCGAATCACTCCGAGGGTGGTACAGCGGGGTCGCAATGTCACCATGGCTTGCGTGTACACCACTGAACATTATGGCGTGTACTCGGTCAAGTGGTGCCGGGAGAACCAGGAGTTCTACCGGTATTCGCCGCTTGAGTCACCTGTGACAAGAGCCACCCCAGTGCAAGGAATTAAAGTTGATGTAAGTATCATTACTTCTTGTGTTGACTAACATAATGCATACTGAACTGTGTGCATTTTGCTTAACAAGTTCCTCTGTAGACCTCCACATCGCTTTGAGATTAAAACACGTGACTTAATGCAATGAAGGGAAAAATGATTTTCTCGATTGTCGTCCATTTAGATATTGTCTAAGTAAGTTCTTATTTCGGCTTAACTGGAGTCAATAGAAGCTTTGAGGTCTACATGTATTTTGCTGTGTAGAGACTGATTTGCCACGATATTTCCTTGATTTGGATAGGTAAAATCATCCATATGCCTCGCCTCAGTCAACGCTCAGGGTATTGGTAACACACTGATAAACTCTCGGTGACAAATCAGATACGTATTCTTATGCCTTTTTTTGGTTTCATCATCGCATAATAGTCTTTATTGATCACGCACAAGACTGATTGCATTCGAGTTATAAAATTGGTCTCTAAATCAGAGACGGCAGATTGAAATGTGAGGTAAATGCATCGCGCACAGCAGTTGTAGTAGAACTATTAGCTCAGATTGTTTATGCAAGTATCTCATAAACAGAGTATGTTTAAGAGTAAGGATACAACAATACCTACTACACTAATGCAAAATGTTGAAATTAACATTGCTTTTGTTACAGAGGCAGCGTTCCAACGAGAGTCACGTCGTGTTGATGCGGGTGGGGGCTGGACTCAGTGGTAACTACAGCTGCGAGGTTATACTGAACGCCCCTACGTTTCCGCACAGCACCAGCTATGCAAGGCTCGATGTCGTTGGTAAGTCTGTATTTGCTGTAGTACTGCGCTTTTTTTTTTAACAAATGCGCAGTAACATTATATTAAAAGTTAAAACTGGGTGAATTATGTATAAACTTTTAATGCCATTACTTATAGGTTGGTAATTTGCTGTTATAATATACTTGACAGCCTGAACTTGTGTCGTTTTACCTCACTTATTCATAAGTAATCTGAAGAGGATAGAAGGACAATATAATGGACCGACAAAAATGTTCTGAAATCTAGGTAATTAACGGTATCTAAGATATAAAAATGAAAAACACAACTTTTTATTTGCCTGTCGATCGGATTTTATGGGTCTTATAAGAAAGGTCACATTAGTAGGGTCGTTTACGGCAGTTCCATTGCTTCATTACGAATTGAAATTGGAGATGCCTATGTCCAGCAGTGGACAGGTATGGGCTGATGATGATGATGATGATTACGATTGAAATTAAAGTAAATTAATATTTAAATGTCTTGATTCTCGTAATTACCGCCTCGCCTCCTTCAAATACAAACTGTCTGTAATACTGTACTTTGACTGTAATTACAGTTAGGGACATCCCCTGACGCTTGTCATTTACCGTCTTAGTCAGAATCTATTGAATCTCTAGTTACATTAAAATTTAAACTTTGTCCTGAAGATTTCACCCTCTTCTTTCAATCAATGGAACTGACCTAACTATATTAGCGTAGTTATATTATATCGGTGACATATCCCGTTTCCTACACATGTCAGCTGTCAGTAAAGTTTTGGCGCTAATAATATCATTGAAAGGGTGTCGAAAGCAAATGAAACCCTTTGACGCAGCATTCCTCTTGCGATACCATGACGTCATTAGTATTTGTTGACATTATGCGACAGAGATAGCGTTATACAATTAATCTAGCTATCCCTGTCATACATGGGTATGGAATTAATCTTGTTTGCGAAAGACGAGGATGGGTGTCACTTTTTAAAACTTTGGATTCCTAAATCGACCAGCTAGCTAGAAAGAAATGACAAAACAAATTTTATAAAATTCGTTGCAATTCGTAGTCCAGTTTAAATCACACTAAGCCAGATATAACAATTAATCATAGCGAGTTTTTCTTGACGTGTGCTTAGCCTTAGGGACTCTTGCAACAATCTTACTTATATTTATGCGACATACGAGTACAAAACGTTTTGTGCTAGTAAAAATAATGGTACCAGATCACTTTCTTTCTATACTCTGCTTAAAATGCCAATGGATATTCGAGACACGAAAGGGATTTTTGGATGATGTGCTGGCTACCTACCACAGGCAAATTTACTCTCTCACTTTATTCTCACAAATTTAATCTACACTCACGATAAATTTGACTGAGGATATATTAATATTTCCAGTAGTCTCCGTCCATTGTATTAGAGATAATGGACTGAAGTTTATGAAGGTACTACGGATACATATTTTAAGAAATTGAATGATCATCGAAACTCACATACCCTCGAATCCTACCGTAGTTCAAGGACTTCGAGAGCTCTCCTGGTTCTAACAGGATTCAGAGTGGCGGCAATCGGAGAGCGATTAGCAGTCACAGTAGGTACGGTCGGTCAAAAAAGTTATCTATCAGTTTTGATGATACATCAAGTGTCCGTAGAACATCAATAAGGTACTGTTGTAATATCGTGACAAGTAAAAAATTAACGACTTTTTTGCACATTGTACATCACAAATGTAAGATTGTTAAATCTCGTAGCTCAGAGCGATTTCGTCCAGCTAACCTAATTTATAGACATTACTGAGCTTAACAGATAGAGTAATGGGTTTAACGTTTAAAGACTTTATATGATTTTTAACCTAAATATGGTAGTGCTTACTCGACTGTACATAGGTAACCTGATTTATCGTTACAATAAATTGAATGCTGTTGTTTATCAGCGATTTGAACGACAATATTATATAGCCCACGTGGAATTCCATCACAATAGTGTCTCAATACCTTGAACAATATAGCACACACGTGTGCGAATTTGAAAGACTTGTTACTCAATTAATTATACTTCATTATAAGAGGAACTGGAATAGTTACGTAGGTCTTGTTTCTCAAAGCTATCGTGAACACGGGTTTTATGTAACATTTGGAATAATATAAGGACAAAATGAAAATAGCGCATCGTTGTAAAAAGTTATCCGTAAATATTTAGCAAGCAATACTCTTTAATGATAATTTTCTGTTTTTATAAAAGAAATGGCAATTAGTTTTTTGATGTCCGTATTTTTGATATCTGTTGCTTGGTAGCTTACTTTTCGATTTTTGTTGAGTTCATCATCATCAGTATAATAATATGGCCCTTATTAATAAAAAAACTTATTGGCAGTGTAATTATGCAATACCGTGGTAGAAATACATCTTCCATTTGCGGAAAAATATTTACACTTCAAAAAATATTATTCAGCGCTCGAATCATAACATCTTTTGAATATCGAACAATTCCCGACGAGTGAAGGACTGACATAACTAACAGCTCTCCAACAGTTGTACCGGTTAATGGATGGCATCCATTTCACTGCAAAATATTCGCCACTCGAAGAAAAATATTCCAGCGACTACTGCCATCGTATTTTATAACAGGCAGACTAGGGAACTGTTCTTAATGGCGAAAACAATGCGTGTCACACCACTTTTTACCTTAAAACAATGGCACTAGGAATGGAAATGGTGAGACTTTTTTTACGAGAACGACATAAAATTACAAGTGCAATAGGGTTTTTCGGACGCTAGAAATATTTTAGTGCTGCGAATGCAATTTTGCATCGAGGAGAGATTTTTATTCGTTCCGACGCGAATTGATGTGTTCAGATGACGTAATATAATGTTAACACAAAACAGCAATTTGTGATACAGTTCTACAAGGATCTTGAGTCTCAAATACTATGCCATTTCTCGCTCTTTATGTATTCCCCTTCCCTTCTCTGGTTTGTTTTAGGTTCTTTGTGTATGATTATTTTGTATTTTGATAATATGAAGAATCATGCATCAAAACCTTGAACCAAACTTTTTAGCAACTCGCCAGAAAATCGTGGTAGCACTGTATGGTATCCTATTTATTTTTATTTCTCTTTACAATCCGACTCTGTCCTGAGATAAATTAGGTTAGCGCCGTTTTATGAGCAATTTGAAATGTCTTTTTCTTTTCTGGGACGTATGTATAAAAATAATGCCACCTAGTAACCGTATTTCACGTACAATAATGCTTATTATGCGACATAACGTACATTCAGTCTGAACTAATAGAGGAGGTGCGGGTTAAAACATTAGCCTGATTTTTTTTGGAATGGGCCCAAACAACAGACATTTCTGCAAGATTTTAGGTTCCAACGTAGGTAGAAGCGGATACCATCAGTATGGCATTTTGTAAAGAGTTGCATCAAAAGATGTCTTAGTGTTGATTGAGATGAATCAGAAACGTGAAAACTTAAGTCAGGTTTATAAAAACTTGTGCTTATTTTTAATATTTTGTCTCGAGGCAATTTGGGACCAGGCAATAGCAATAAAATTTTGATGCGCTGCTTGACGACATGCTAGCCAATTGTAGAGGTAACAATTTCGTAAGTTATAAATAAGGTTTTAAGTTAAAGTAATAGTAGATTCTTTGAGGTTCGGAAAGACTGTTTCCTTTTAAGTTTTCACTGCTTTCCTTGAAACAAAGAACGTGCTACGTCCAACTAAATATTATTATCAAAAATGAAATACCAAGTTCCGTTCTCTATACACCGCAGCCACTGTCAAGAAACTTTCCAGTTAAAGCAATTCAAGTACAAATCTCAACGGAAATCGTTGAGCGAATTTTCGCAAAGCAATTACAGGTTGCGTCGCTGTGCCGGTCGTCGTCGCGTAATTATTTCTCTCAGTACTAACAAAAAACACAACTTCAAAACGAAACAAAAAGTTCCTTCCTACCATTGCATTGTGTCAAATAACTACCGCCTCTTTTGTTTTGCCACCTCTTTTCCGTGCTCTTGCCTCTGCTTACGTTATGAAAGCGGACACAAAGTAAAGGCGGAATTTTGAGATGGCAGCACCCGCTTGTGTGACGTTTATTAAAAGCTTCCTTTTAAGCGATAATCGTCCCGTTCGGTGCATCGCATCGCTCGCTCTTGGGACGAGCGCTTCGGTTATGGTATCTGATCGCCACTTGTCAAGTTTAATCGAAAATATTAAATTTGTTAAAGCGATCTGATCGAGGTGAACGGTGTTGTGTTCCTTTTACAAGACACGGTCAAATATTTATGTAGTAAAATTCATATTTTAGATACCTACGCCTACATTATTTAGGTCTATCTCTCAGAGGTATAATAAGAGATAATTAGACTAACTAGATAAGAAAGTAAGATATCCGTGTTCCTATTTACCTACCTATATATTTTTTCTTTTTATAGTTTGACATTGAGTTACTAGTAGATTATCTTTATCAATCTAGGTAGACTAGAAGACATACAATTTCAAACAAGGTCGATACTTTGTAGTTGAATACAATTTCGATTGAATTATGGTTCTTTCAACGACGGATACGAAAACGTCATGAATCTTGCTCATAAATATTGAATGTTGATCTATGTGACTGATGTCTTATTACGCGATTTTTGACCCTTTCTGTTACGGCTACGTTTAAATTCCTAATTGTATTTATTGTTTATCAGAAAATTACTGTATGGTGAAATGACGTGAATCAAATTGACGGTTGAATTGCCAACAAATTGTTTCATTTAAATAATACTAATAAAGCCTAGAAATTCCTGCTTGGACTTTTATGCACTGTGTTGTTTTTGAAACAAATATCGATAGGTACCAGATATAGCCCAAATAATTTTGTAATTATTTCGAGGAACCAATTTATTCCTATTCATGCAGTAGATTAAATATTTTACAGTAGTAGCTTTAAAGATATTCCATTTGTGCTTAATAAATTACAACAAATCCTTTCAAGTCCGGCTGTTGTCAATATCATAAAGGTCTTCAAACTTCAAACGCCTTTTATCCATTTCGATCCAAAACATTATGAACGCCTCGTCCAGACTAGAATTTCATAGAAATGTATTTTGAGTCACAAAATTTAGCTTATTTAATCCATATCACGAGCGTAGTCCCAGCTCATTATACTTCTCTATCATTTCTTATTTCTATGAGCGAGAGAGCAAGATATTACGTGGCACACGTCTTAAGGTCAATTCATAACGTGTTAGAGTACTTTATTATCTCAGTTCTTTAAAGGCTTAATTTATTTTTTGTTAGGTCGTACGATTTTAGACACAGAAGACAGCGTGTGACCTAGTATAAGTAAGACCTACACACATCATAAGTGTCTAGGGATCAAGAACATTTTTTATTATTTACGTATTTATTAAAATCAAATCTAATCTTCTGGATTGGTCTCCTAACTTATTTCCCATGCCTGTATCAATGACTTATCACCACATTTTGATTAAATTTTGAATGATTTCAGTTTTTGTAAAATATATTCTTGATTGCAATCTTCTAAAATGTACTTAATACCTTGACACTTTTGATGTGTGTATGTGTATAATGGATTATGTCAAAATGTTTAAATGCAAAGTATTGAGTACTAGCTGACCCGGCAATCGTTGTTTTACCAATACATTATTAACAGTGTTTCCTTGCTATTATATGCATGTACTCGTATTATGTCTAAATCATCATCATCACACATAGGGCCAGACAGCGGGAGACGACTTTGTTTTATACTATGTATTGATGTGAATCCTTGACAGCAAAAGGAACAAGACACTGTCAATAACTCTGGATTCCTTTCTCCCTCAGGGGTCGGAGGTCTTCGTGCCATAGAGCTGCAGATATCACCGCCGGTAGTGCAGCGCGGTTCAGATGCAATACTCGCCTGCATTTACGAGCTGACCGAAGAAGCGCCGCTGTATTCCGTCAAGTGGTACAGAGGGCGCCACGAGTTCTACAGATACTCGCCCAGCGAAATACCAGCTACCAAGATCTTCCCATTTGCTGGCATCAATGTTGATGTGAGTACAACATGCCTATTAAAAATTTTAAGATGCTTGTAGTGAATGATGAAAACCCTTTTCGAACTGATGTAGCTAGCTTCATTACACTTTCATCGAATGTAGTTTGAAGAAAGTAAACAAAGAATGAAATTTGAGCAGTAGGTTTGAATATTCATATTTCCAGATTAGTTAAATAACTTTCCACTTTTGACATTTACCCTACAGAAAATCTGACATTAATTACTTCTAGACTAGAGCTAGAAACGAGGAGATGTGACCAGTTATGCACCCTGTATAGCGTAGGTTATAATGCAAAATAATATTAATTTGAATAATAGGTTGGAAGTCTCGGTGAGGTGCGGCTGATGGCACCAGTGGAAGTTTTGTGGTAGTAAATGAAAGTAGCCGTAATTCTATTTCAATTGAACAACTTTCTACTATTGAATTAGTAGACTTAATCGTTCTTCCCATAATATGGTGACAAAACTGAACTAAGAGATATTTAGTGTTCAGAAGCACAAAAGGAATTATTGAGTGATGGGCTAACTTTGACCATCTAAACCACACTGTACTTCTAAGGCAAAAAATTATCAGGAACCGTCACGTCTCCCGAGATTTCGCCAGTTATATTAATTATTATGACGTGCAATTTTGTGCCATAAAGAAAATTATTACCTACATTATTGAACCGATTAAGAAACTCAAAGTGCAACTTGCAAGAACTCCGTGTTTCCGCCGACTTACATTTTCCCTTACTTAGCGTCTTTGTTCGGAAATTCTTTGGCAACGTAAACGAATGAAAAGCATAAACTTTCATAAAACTTTTTACCTTTACGCTGAAACGTTCGTTTTACTGACTTCGGTGCGTTTTCACTTGTGTTTCAGTGTCGTCCGAGGTAAACTTGGCAACTCTAAAGTTGTACACCCGTTTAACTTGCTTTCAGGACATTTTCTCTACTTATTTTGCTTTCGCACTGAATTTTGAGCCTTCAATTGATGTTTATGTATTTCAACAGGAGCTTACTTCTCTCTGATCTTTATATTTTGGAACAGCACGATGTGTTTTGTCTCTAATTCTTATAACAAGACGAAACATGTTTTCTAACAAAGTTCAGATTTATTTTGCTGCTCACATTTGGAATAATTTCAGTATGAAGTCATGCCTGATTGTAACAGTATGGACTTGATTACGAGAACAATTTTCTTACTTCCCGCGGGGCATTTTTTCTGAAATACAAATGGAGATAGTAATTTCATGAGGTAAGTCATTACCTATATGAAGCTAAAAAGGTAAAAATAATAATTTCAATGTGGTTGTCTTTGATAAGGTAGGTAAAGATTTTAACATAATTATTGTGTATCTCACATGCATTTTCTATTCAAGTCTAGAAAATATACACTACGATTTGATACCGTGCTGTAAGAAACAATGTAAATATTGTGTGCGTCATATTATTTTAAAACAGTGTGTTCAAAAGCCACACAATTACATTCATTGCAGGTTTTCAGCACAAAAAAAAACCTTAAAGTTGTATAGTAACATTTCCAAAAACAAAGAAAAGATATTTTAACTTCTGAAATAATAGGTTGGTATAAAATGCAATAGTAAGGATTCTGAAACAAGGTTTTATATAAATATACGATTCTGACACTCTGGAATCCCGTGACAATCAGTAACAATTCATTTTTTTCCTAAACTTCCTGTCCTTACTTTTCCCAACGAAGTCAATAATCGGATCTTTTACAAAATGTCCCCTGAGATGGCACTCTAGCGAAATATTAAAAAAAAAGTGCTTTTCATCCCTCACTCGGAAATCGCCTTTTGTTATCGAGCCGTTCCCGTGGGTGGGAATCAATGTCGAAAAATCTAATGAAAATTCGCTACACTCCCTTTACAAAAGGGGATATTATATATCCCAAAAAGTGATTTCGCTTGGTACCAAATAAATTGATCCTCGGTTTGTTTACATCGCTGGCATAATTAGCAGTTAATATTTACGTTCTTATCTTGTCTATCCGAAACCATTGACGCACATATTTTCAATGTCAACAAATAAACGAGAGATAGTTATTAGCTAAGATAAGTTAGCTAAGCACGCGATATTAAAGTTACATTTCATATGAAAAACTGATGCGTTGAGGATAAATCGGGGCGTTACTAGTAATTTTTGATAGCGATATCATGATAAGAGGCTCGAGCATTATTAGTGTAAAGCAAGTGTAAAGCAAGGAGTACTCCACTTTGAATGGAAATGAGAAAGACACTAGATCGAACTAATACCGTGGCCAAGATTTCACAATCTTCTTTTCGCAGAAACGAAATAAGGTGAATATTGCAAACGGCGATAGGGTTATTCGAGCTAACTGTGTTATTGACCGATTCATTATCATACCTAATTGTCAGGTTGAAATAGACCCTGTATAATTTAAAGTAGAATAGATATTATGAACACGAGATTAATCCTCTTTTAATTAATAAAGTCTGGTTATGGGTATTGAAATTGTTTTGACTGTTCTGAAAACAGATATTCAATTTCATATCTGATGAAGTATTAATTATCGGCAACAATGTAAGTGCACAGTTCAATATTTACAAACAAATCAGCGAACCGAAGATGTACTTTTAAATCAAACAGAATCAGTTTGAAAATTCAGCAATCTTTGAATTTCATCTCCCTTGGGTACATATCCGAAATCCATTATCCGTATAAGCTTGAAGCGTTTTGAAGGAAAACAAAAAAGCCTCCCATGCACCAGAACAGGTAGGTAGGTATCTGAATTTTGTAACCGGAAATGGATGGGTAAAGCTTTTACCTATATTTTTGGAAGATAGAACTGTTAATGGATTTTGTCGACGATGTTTGTGTATAAGATATATGAAAATTCACTAAACAGAATTCTAAACTCAATGTTGTTCACCGGGTATATAGGTACGAATATCTATGTACTGCCTATTCTTTTTAAGCTATGTTATTGCAAACTTGTAGTATTCCGTGATGTACTTTTTACACGAAAGAAGAATAATGGTCCAAACTTTCCCATTTATGATGATTAATTATGAAGTGGTATTACATGCAGAACTTTTTCTGTAGTTATTTTAGAATTCTTTTTTTAAATTTTAATATCCCATATTATCCAATAAAACGTAGGCCAATGTTTTGATTGTATTTCTTTTTCAAGTAATCAAAGTGCAAGAAAAACCTATAGTACGGTTCGTCATCAACTGATCATTGTTGACTTTCTTTACTCTCTCGACCGAGAAACCCAATGGATTCTCAATTCACTGATAATTTCCAGATATGTTCGAAAAGAAAGGTCACTGGGCAACTTAGTATGGAAACCATACCCACGGCCTACAGAAACAAAATTGGTTTGGATGTTTAGATAAACATCCCTAGTTTACGAAAATATATGTCGCATTAATGTAGTGTATGGGAATCTGCCCAAAAAATAAAATTAATGTATAAGTAGAAGGAGGGATAATTCGACATTTGTCGATTATTTGCAACGGTTTTTTCGTCACACGGTGGACCAACTAAACTCGTTGCGTTTGTCTGCTGCCTTTAACTATCTATTTATTGATCACCTAAGATTATTAAAACTTATTCTACCATAAAAATTAAAACATATTCTATCTCCCTAATACTAATGTAGGAATCTAATTATTTTTAATAAAACAGATGTGTAGAATTACAATATCGTATTTATTCAACATGATCAAAGTCAACAGACACGGTAGTTTCGTAGCCTGTTGACAGTAGTAGACTGTAGTTCCAAGAACCTTGCTGGCGCATCTATTTGTTCCTGACAAAAAGTAGACCATACTGGCTATATGTGCACAGAGTGGGATAGTTAGGCATCCACTTGGTGGATACAAGAACAGTAATTGAAGTAAAGGCTACAAAGCGTACTTAACCCAACGTGACAGGGGGTGAGCCCATCGCCGTTATAGGGTTCACACAACTTGTGGTGTGCGGGTTTCATCACGAATGTTGTCCTTCACCGTACGAGCGCTGCGTTGCGTACACTGACTCTGAAAAAGAGTCCCATTGGTACACGTCCAGTAGTCGGACTCGAACCCGCGACCTCCCGGTTACAAGTCAAGGATCCGACCAACTGGAAAAGTGTACTGTGAGAATATGTTTCCTTCGTCGCAACACAGAGCGGCTACATAAAACACAACTGTTTAGTATTTCCACATCAACAAAATACAATAAAACTTTCCAATAAGCGAGTGAGGCGGCTAATGCAGCTCCTAGCGGTGCATTTTTGTTATTGTAACTACTTTTATTGATTACAACAGTAAATATTTTGAAACACTTAAAGTTGATTTTAAGACATCTGCCGCGATTTTTTGTTCTGAAAACTACATACAATGAAAGGTATACTAAAACTCAATAATTTAAAAGTAATTTAATGTTTGTAGGACATATTTCGAAAACCGGGTCAGATTTCGCCCAATGACCTTTGTATTACAGAACTATTTGTGTGTGTAAAATGTGTTGCTTACATTTAGCCGTTTTCGAGTGCGGCTATTTGAACGCTAGCTTGATAGTGACGCCAGCGTACACAGTGAAAATGGTGTTTTTTCCTAGACTAAAAAGAAAGAGTTTTTGTTTTATTTTTACACTAATTAGGCAGTATTTACACAGGGTTTAATGACATAGTAACCAACTCGATATAGCTCTTACGTGTGTTACCATAACGGACACGTAAATCTATCATAATATATCTCCATTATAGACACTACTAACGAAGTAAAAATTATAGTTGTTAAAATTATCTCTTAATATGCATAACTTTAAGCTTAAGATCGGATATACCGAGAATATCCGATCATAATTAAGTAATATGTATGACTTACACAAGTGAACGCGCCCGTATTTTGAACATTACATGCAAGAACTTAAATAATGTACATGTGTTACTTCTAGCGCCACCTGTACAAGATCGCTGAAAGTGTTTCAATGGAAAAATGGTAGTATTCGTTTCAAGGGTTTCATGAGTTTTCCGAGGGACGGCTATCGTGGACACTTTGCGCGGGGTAACTACAGATGGCGTTAGTAACGGTTACAGTAGTTACACATGGCGCTTACAAAAACCTTTTTATTTAAAAGAAACGCTTGAAATTTTTAGTTACACTAAGCATTTTTTTAACGATATTAAAATTCTTCGAAATTGATTTTCTTACGTTTAAAGTCAATAAATATTTTATGTAGCTTCTTACTTTTTATATAAACAAGTTAATATTTTTTATGACTAAACTTGCAATATCTTTCTGTAAAATGATTAATTTGTGCACTTGTCAGATATAGTGAAGTAATGGTTTGTCTCTTAAGTATTACAAACTTACTAAATGAAATGATATTCTGTCCATACATTTCTCATTAACTAACTTTCAAAACAAAAATAGACCACATTTATTTTGAGATAAATCAGGAAACGGAAGTAATTCCATAATAATTATAAGAAACATTGCATAGAATCTCTCTACAGGGAGAATACCTCACGAAGCCTTCGGAAGATGTGGTCGTGAGGGTAATTAGGTCACAGCGGGACGGAATGGGGTCAAGGTGCACCTTCGAGGTCATCTGCCACCCCGACCCTAACGTTGCTCTTGTTATGCATTTGTTTCACCGTTCCATTTTCAAATTAAACCTACGCATTTTTTTAAACAATCAATTGTAAATTATCAAGTAGATCAACAGAAGTAAAAAAAAATATATCGAATAAAATGTAAGTACTTCCAAAGTATTTTTATAACCGTGAAGTTCTTGTAAACGGCGAAACGTGCGCTTCAGTTGGCAGTAGGCTTGTAGAGAAAGAGCCTATTGTGAAAGTCAGTTACTAAGGACATGTCCAAAACACATGGGCATTGACAAGTGCGCGCGCACCCTCGTCCGCCATCTTGCCTCCCCGTTTCACGTTTATCAGTCAAAGTACCAGCTGTAGCGTGGCACTAGTCCGCGAACAGACTTAAATAATAAACTAAAATTTCCCATAAACATTATTCCTTTATTGAATACAGTTATAGTGAAATATTAACGGTAAAACTGTGTCGTCAGTGCATTTATCAAAAAGTGTGTAGAGCGCTTACCGAAATATTGATTTTTCGAGATAAAAACCCCCGGGATCGGTTCGAATCGGCACTACAAGGGCGTCTGGAGTACGGGATAAATAGTACATTAAAAAAATAACGAAAAATAATATTATTTCTGTGCTAATAATTATATTGGCCGATATAAATGTAAATATCGATATTTATAACTAGAATATCAATTCGGTTTGCGTGAACGTAAAAGAGACAGAGGTACAGAGTGCGTTTCATTGGATATTGTGAAATTGTTCTGTGTTGTTGTACCAGCAGGGGCTCTTCGGATATTAGATTTCGATTTGGGATTGTTTGCTGAGGATAACAAGTTAAAGTGAGTTTCAAAACTAGTTGTGACGTCATATCATATTCGTTGTGTTTTGTTTATTTTGACGCATGATGTGCTTTTATTTTATTATATGTTTTAAAATAGGTACTTATTGAAACACTGTTAAACGTTTTATCATATTCATGCTATTGTTTTATTTTCGTAGAGAAAGAGTAGCATAGGTCAAGGATATCGGGAGGGGGGATGAATGTAAATTATTCCTGACCTACCCTTAGATTTTGTCCAACTTACCTCAATAGCCAGGCTCGAAGTGGTCTGAAGACCAATGTCTAAGACCCTACTTATCTTTCTAAGGTGTACGAATTTATACTCATTACAACTTATGATATTATACGGATTAGCATGAATTGTATATTAGTATGATTAATTTTATTAGCTATTTCGAGTGCCATTTGCACTGAACAAATGGTCTCGCCATCATATCTGATGGAAGCACAACCTAGTGTACCTGACCTTCAGGAAATCGCATTAAATATTATTTTGTAGGTCATATATTTCTGTATTAATCATGTTATCGTTCACAACAGTAATTTGGTAGTTTCAAATGCATAATGCTCTATTAATAGAAACAGAACATTACACTATAGAATTAAACCCTGATTCTGTAGTATAAGTTATTGTTGTATTTAATAAGGTTATTTAAAAACTTAACTAACCATATGTATACTCGTAAAAGGTTTTATTTAAATAATTTACAACAACACACACATTGCCTTCGTCCCATGTTAAGTAACGTGTGTAACTTAAAGTGTTATGGAATTCTGACAACAAACAATATACTTACTTAAATACATATATTTTTCTTTTAAATAAAAAAAAATCAATACACTTCACGCCTTTTAATCCCACAGCGGGGTAGGCAGAGGCACTTGCTTAATAAGCAATTCTTTTAAATACATACTTATATAAATACTCGTAAAAGGTGTACCTACTATATTATAATAGTTATATTGGGATGTAATATAACGTCGTAAGAGGGTCTTCATTAATTTCTTAGTTTTTACATAACGTCGACTGCTGTATAAGCACAGTTATATTCCATTGCTACAATGCCTCGGGTGCAAGAACAATAAATACTTTGACTAATCATCAAGAGAGTGCAGCAATTCATATCAGGTGCTGTTCTATCATGAGGTGAGGGCTGCGTCGATCGTACCTTATGCCGGAGAAGGTCCGTAAGGGTCTAGCGCAGCTGGGGCCAACCTCGGATGTAGAAGCATTAATGTGCGACTGGTCATCATGGGACTGGATGGGAGTTCCACATAACTCCGCCGTTGGCCCCGCCAGTGGTGGAGTGTCCACATTGGATTTGCCCACGATAAAAAAGGTGCTCTTTCGTAATGAAAGAAAAGTAGATAGCGAAAGTACGACTGATGACTTTATTACTATGTTATATGAAGACAAGGCAATAAAAGTGCTGAATTAATAATCATGTCAAAACTTATAAAGAGCTGCTACACCAATACAAAAAGAAAACGTATTGGAAACTTTATTGGTGTTAATAGAAGTGAACATACCGAAAATTATTTAATTTTGGATGACCTCGTACCATGAGGCCTTAAAGTAACATTGCTTACGCTGTATGACAGTGATAGTGTTATACCACTCATCTAGCGCTATCCTTGTCACACAGCGAGAACAATATTAATATAAGACTTCAATATTTAACAAGAACACATGTATGTGTTCTTATTAAATATTGAAGTCCGTATATTATTGAAATATTAAATCCGTTCTAAGTGGAACCCTCTACATATCGAGTTTCAAATCTGAAAATTATGCTGTTTCAGCTAAGCGATTTTGTAAATTTATTGTGTCTAATCTCAAGTAGGTATTTACGGAGCCGGCAGAAGCTTATGCACACAGTTCACCAAGCGTTTTAAAACCATTTAATGCAAAGCAATATTAGAAGATAGGTCTTTTAATGGATCGTTAAAAGATTCATTTTCCTTCACCGTAAAAATATATATACTACGTATTTATTATACAGGGAGAAGCCCACCACTACCCGAACCCTTCCTGCCTCTCGGTGTATGCGCCATTCTCTGAAGACGAGCGCGTTTACTTGCTATTACCTCTTTTCATCGTACGCGTTTTGTTCACTGTGAATTCTTATCTTCCTATCTCTCTTTCTCTGGTGGTAGTCGTGTAGGCTGTAGAATTCAAACGTCACGACTTCCAGCCAACCTTCAAGCCACAGCGCAAAGCTGATTCTTTATGATGATTTGATACCTGCCGAACATTTTACATGGTCATTTGACACCAAACCATGGTACCGATATCACCTACCTATCTATATAAATAATACATCCAAAACAATAAGTACTTAATGATCTCAGCACTAATACCATATTGAGCTGAGTCTCGGACCCGCGCCTCCAAAAAAGTTCTATTTACATTTCCAACAACCTAACTACATAATGTAGCACACACTCTAGCAGCCACAGTGTGGGGGCTGGAAGGTCTTTCGACAAACCACAAAGCCGGAAACATGGACAATACGAGGTCAAACTTGTACAACAAACACCAGTGTATTGTTTCCCCGGAAACGGGCAACAGAACTACTGCAACATTTATGAACCTGCGTTCCCTTTGTTTATACCTTTAGGCATTTCACTTCATACACGACTATCTAAATCTAACCAAAGATGGTGTTTTATGATTCAAAGATTGGTGCATCAGTGTGTGTATACATCCTTACCTACTAAACTTCTTCTTCCTTAGAATAAAATAAATATTGTTCGAATGTTTCATTGCAGAAATATATTTTTAACTGACTTCAAAAAAGGAGGAGGTACTCAATTCGACGGCATTTTTTATGTTTTTTACTTGATAACTTTCGACTGGGTGAACCGATTATGATGACTCTTTTTTATTTAAAATTTGGGAAAAACCATGAAAGTTTCGGGTGCCAACAGCTTATCAAAATTAGGAATCTGAGCAGATTGCTCTACGTTTTCACCTACCAAGCTCCCTGATTACTCTAAAGAGTTTACTTAACCCGGGAGAACTCCCATTAGATTTGTCTTTTTGGTTGATCGTGCCCATTACTGTGCTCTCGTTTTCTCAATAATAAATTGGGGTTCTCGCGGTTCAAGTGTGCACTCGATAGCATCATGCTGCCTTGTTCTTAAAGGCTCAGACTCGAAAGTAGCACCAGCGTGTGAAAAAGCGATGAGATACATGTGAACGCAGGCATGAAAGTTTAACGAGAACGAAGTAGGTGCCATTTTGCTCTACGAGGTATGAGTATAAATTTGGAAATAAGGGGAAACAGAGACAGAGCAAAATTCTAGAGGGATTTTATCAAGGAATTAAAAAAGAAAATATTACGTTGCCAATTTCCTACTTACTAGCACAAAACCAGGGAAATTAATGTCGAAATTAACTGATCACCTTAATGTATTTACCCAATAAAATGCTTTTCCTAAATTAATGATCTTTTTATATCTGACTTGATACATATAATTATGTCTTAACCGGTGCAGTACAGAATCCATTAAGGTAATAAATGTGCAACACAATTGTATGAGGG
Source organism: Conopomorpha cramerella (assembly GCA_012932125.1). Classification (NCBI taxonomy): domain Eukaryota; kingdom Metazoa; phylum Arthropoda; class Insecta; order Lepidoptera; family Gracillariidae; genus Conopomorpha; species Conopomorpha cramerella. The sequence continues at coordinate 27,724 of SJJU01000323.1, forward strand.
GCGCCTTCTGTTCAATGTTGTGATTGTTGAATAGTACCGTTTCCGTTTCCGTTTTCTTGCAAAGTAATTGATTTCGTAAGTTAAACATTGGTTATTATCTTTGCGCACAATTAAACCCCTTAGTCTTATAACTAAAATATACTTAATTACAGTAAGTAGTTACAATACTACATAAAACCCTGCAAATAACACTTGGTACTTTACGGTCAAGAGAAGCTGCATCAGTTTGGAAAGGGGCCTCGTCATCAAAAAGAACTGACAAGAAACCATCCACCCTGCCCATCTTTTCCATTGCTCCTGTCTATATTTTTCAAATTGTCATCCAATACATTTTAAAAACTCCCTGGCTTGATTGAAACCACTACCGCACTCGACAACCCAATGGCTAAGAGATCACTTAGCTTCTATACAATATAGCGGACTGAATACGAGGGTTGGATCTCTAATGTCTTACTGGACTGTTACTTTAATTAGGCCCTGTCCATCTTCATTTACTCGTACAACACTTCCTCTTCTAGATAAGGCTTCGGTTATTGATGGAAGTAAACGACTATAATGAATACCGAGTGACGAGTTAAATAAAGTAAACTAAGTACAAAAAGGATTCTCATTAAAAAAAAAATCTTGTCATTTGTTCCCACTTTACTAATTTTTACTTACTGTATGTTACATAAATACACCGATTCTCACCGCCAACCAACAAAATTGGAAATAGTCTCTTGTACATTGGACAAAATTGTCGGTACAGTCCTGAAATATTTCTATATTTGGCCTTAGTGAATATTTTCCTTTACTACTTCTTCTGGGTAGCATGTACAAAAAAAAATATAATAAAGGCGTGGGTAGTCAGGAAGTGAAATGTTTCCTCAATAACCCGTGAAAGTAACAAGTTGTAATTACCAAATACCGTGGTTCGTTGTTACATTAGTTGCAAAACACATTAGTTAAATTTATAATAAAAACTACTAACGCAAATACTTTTGAATATGTACTTCAATATCTTTTGTTGAAAATAACATGGGTGTATCATGAATAAGACGTCTAAATAAGCTTCTAAATATAAGGGACTTGCTTCTCTACAAATCTTACCCGTTATTACGTAATGCTTCTGTCAGCTATGACGTCAATGGATACGCTACGTCGAAATCTACGAGTCGCGTGTCCCGAGCACAGACAGGATCTTACTCAAGAAGAAAAGCGATTGGAAATCTGACGTTGACGTAGATTGTAAGGATAGGATAATAATGGCATGTTTTAACAGTTTTTGGACGTTTAAGAGCAATATTTGAATTGATAATTTTATCTATGTACAATAATGTTATTTGTGAAATTTCATGCCAGAAATTCTATGATGTACCTCTAAATTAGTTTATAATTTTCATAATTATTGAAAATTGTTTTTTTTTTTTGATAAATGTATTGCAATCACTCGGAGAAAAAGGGAGTGTTCTTTGCTTAGAGCTATTGTTACAGAAATAAAACGTAACTCTGATGTTATGTGATAGGATACAATTAAAAAAGCTTTTTATGTAAAAGATACCTTGAAAATTCTTGATTAGAGTAAATACTACAAAAAATACCATAACACACCAAGTGTGATTGTAGAACACCATACTTCAAGTAAGTCTGGTGACCCAACCTCTAAAATTCTATTCGTAAAGTGATCGAAAAACGTACTATCTGCATTGTATTCTCTAAAACGAAAAATAATGATTAATGTAATATTTATTATATTAGATTTTAGATACAGCAGACATCTTACTATTATTATAAATCGGAGAGTTTGTTTGTTCCCCTTTCACGCCGTAACTACTGAATCGATTGCTTTGAAATTTTGCAGACGTATAGCTAGAAGTCCGGTTTAAATAATAGGGTACTTTTTATCCCGAAAAAAAAATGATATTCCCGAGGGAAAACAGAAATATTCCTTTATATATATTGCGGTAGATATAACCGAAGTACACGCGGGCGAAGCCGCAGGCGGAAAGCTAGTTTTATTCTATAAATAACTGTTGTTATAATAATAACGTTTCGTTACATGAAATTTTAATTCAACTACCGATAACAACACGACACCAATAAAAAAAGACAATGTCACACCGAACACCAATAAGCTATTAGCTCAAGCCCGTGACATGTTTTGCAAACCGTATCCAAGCTAACCCAGTTCCATATCACGAAGGATGTGACGATCAACTTCAAACCGGCGACACCACACCATTACATTATACACTCACTTACTATAACAATAGAATACATTTTCAAATAAACACAACTGTACTTGATAAATATTCCGATAAACGGTACAACAGGGCTTCTGCGGGCTATTTTGAATTTGGACTCAAAAGGTGATAGTCTTAAATGTGTAGTGTGAAATAATCGCTTAACATGCCATTATTATCCTTTTAATGTATAAAAAGACAAAAATGTAAAGAGTGAAAATTATTAGCTTGAAAATAAAAAAATGGCGTTGTTTTAAAATGCCTTACAAATACTTTTACAGTTACATAATAATAGAAACTTATAATAAAGTTTCTATTAAACGTGTCTGAATAAATACGAAAGTGGTTCTGCCTACCCCTATTTAGGAGTTAAAGGCGAGTTGTTGTGTATATTTATTTATTGTTGGCAGTTGTTTTAACCTTAGTACTTGTACTTGTGCTATTGCGGGTCCTAATAAATCTATTTAAATAAATAAGAACAAAGGTAGCAAGTGCTTCTGCCTATCGCGCTTTAGGATTTATAGACGTGAAACGTATTTATATTTTTTTTACTACTAGTACAGGAGACATAGACAGTGAATTATGGTGTACAAATTGTAAAAAAAAACAACTTAACCGTGCTAAAATAAGAACCATTTTCGCAGAAAATTGTCAAGCCAATATATTCTCAAGTATCCTATAAATATTTCAAATATCCACTGTGAAGTACTCTACATAGTTTGGTGAACAGTTCCGAAATACCGGTATTGATCGGAAGCTCTCCTGTCTCCGCATGACTGTCTTGGATTTAGTTCGACGTATAAAATTGTGACTTGTGATTTTTTAAATGGATCACATCCTCGAAGAGGTTGGTACGATTTGACAATATATTATTCCTAAGTAATTGGGTATTTGACTGAGTGTGTTACGATACAAATTGGTGCATTAGGTGTTAACTATCTCTCACTCTCTCTTTCTCCTTCTATCTCGCTCTACCGGTATAAATATAAATATTTGTTATGACTCTGGAGTTAACAAATTTCATATTATTCTGCTTTAAGATAATTCAGGATGTGTAAGTCACCCTAAATGCTTAAGCAGGAGGACTCAACGTCCAATATTTATTAAAATAATTAAGGCTATATATCTATACTAATATTATAAAGCTGAAGAGTTTGTTTGTTTGAACGCGCTAATTTCAGGGAATACTGGTCCGAATTGAAAAATTATTTTTGTGTTGAATAGTCCATTTATCGAGGAAGGCTTTAGGATATATAACATCACGCTGCAACTATTAGGTGCGAAGAAATAATGGAAAATGTGAAGAAAACGGGGAAAATGATTCATCCTTGATGGCTTCCGTTGCGTGCGCTGCGAAAACGGTTCAAGATACCAAAAATATATCTATGAAAGAATTATTCCTCTTGAAATGTTCTTAAAAAATAAATATTAGCCCAGTGTTAATCAAGGTACCAGTTATTTCCATAGTATGTTTTTAAATCGCTTTGGCCTTTTAGACGTGAAGAAGTAACAACAACACAAAACATAAACACTCATAAACTTTCGCTTTATAACCGACTTCAAATAAAAAGGAGGAGGTTCTCAATTCGCCAATATGTATATTTTTTTGTATGTTCACCGATATTTAATTTTTTTTTTGTTGGATAGAGATCACTTCTTATATTGTGATAATCATTAGAACCGAAATAAAAAGTAATCTCTGTTTGAATTGCGAGAGAGTGAAAGACGTGAAGGAAAATTGAGTTTATTTTTTGTCCCGCTAACTTTCGCAAGCTTTACCCTGTATGTTTGATTTGACCCTTTTTTAAATCACTTAGGTTGTAATAGGACACCGCAGAGTCAAGGAGGAAGGAGTCGACCCTTTCTCCAGAACTTTTGACTAACTTAATATTGAAGAAAAAATTATTACTTTTTGTATGTTTTACTTCACACCCACAATTAACACCCGGGATTATTACTCAAGAGTACCTAATCTATCTATCGTAGTAAGTGGATATCTAATCGTAGGTGCCTATTTATATACTTATGAGAACAACTACTGCATTATAAGGTTTTTGAGACGTTTTTTAAGACCAGGCTGCAGAATTCTTTTCTCAACACTTTTCAGCAACTTCAAGATGTTAATTGATTTTGAAGTTTCAAATTATTAAGGTTTTATTTCTTAATCATCTTACTCATCTCGTACTGCTTCATTTATTTTAAACTTTTACCCTACAAGGGTTACACAGAAGGAAATGAAACATTTTCAGTGCTATGCACCATATCCTAATGGTTTTTAATTTTTCAATATTATTTTCGTTTCTTTTTTCTACAAAGTTTTTTTAACGTAGTGCCAAAAAATAGTTGACAGTTTACTAAGCGCTTACTTATAGGTATACACTTATAACATCGCAACGTTACTTTAATTTCCAAGTCAAATAAAAACAAATGTTAATGCTCCATGTATTTAAACCCCATGTGCATAACTTGAAAGGCTCGAAATGATCTGTATTTGAATTTTTCGCTCGTGTTCGAAACCTCACCGTGTGTACATAATTTGAATTCTAAACGACATTTCAATGTTCCAGATGGCAGGCGGTGGCGATCCAAAATGGCAGAAAGATGCTTCAGACCAGAACTTCGACTACATGTTCAAACTTCTCATCATTGGGAACAGTTCCGTAGGCAAAACTAGGTGAGCAATATTCATATCTAAGGTCAGTATTCTGACACTCTGCGATCTCCTCTCAAGTATCATGTGTCCCGCTCTAAGCGTGTTTATGTAAAAGGGACAAAAGAGGCTCGTGATTTTTTATTCAAAATAGCGTCACTATACCTACCTGCTTTAGGTTAAAGATACTTTAAGCCCGTATAAACGTCCGTAAATTTTACGTAATATTTTGACTTCTGCTAGGAATACAGTTATGCAGAATTCTTCTCAAGTAATGTTTTCCCGCTAAGCGTATCTGAGTAAAATACAGAGACAAACCTTAAGTGATTCTAAACCTTAACTGCTCATTATTGTATCAGAATACGAGCCTAAAGTATTTCCATCGAATATTTTCACTTCTGCTACTAACAAAGTTATGCAGAAGTTTAAAGAAAGAGCCTGGATAGCCTCACTGAACAGGCAATGGTATTCATAAACTTCTGTCAGAACATTGTTGGGAATTGAATTAGGTATTTCATTTATGGCCGACTCTTTTTTTTTTGTTATAAAAATCGTTAAGGAAATAATAATACGTTTGGGAAAATGAGATATGATGGCGAGCAAACATCAAATGCATTATGCACCTAGAAGAAGTTTGAACAGCGTCTGTGGTCCAGTTGGCCGGATGCTTGAATTGTATCCGGGAGGTCGCGCGTTCCAGTCTGGCTACTGGATGTGTACCAACTCTGACTCTTTTTCAGAGCCTATGTACGCAACGCAACGCTCGTACGGTGAAGGGCAACATCGTGATGAAACCCGTACACCACAAGGTGTGTGTTATCCCTATAACGGCGATGAGCTCACCCCCTGTCACGTTGGGTTAAATACGCTTGGTGAACCGTGCTCTGCCTACCCCGCTTCGGGATTAAAAGGCGTAAAGTGTATTTTTTTAAAGAAATTTAATCAAATATGATGAAACTTCTGATGTACCTACGTAAAATATTTTTTTACTTATTTACTATACGAGTTAGGTTTAACTTTTTGTTTATTGCACAGTTTTTATCTAGATCATTGTACACGATAATACGTAATAATGCGACCAGACACAAAATATTACAGTAAAAATTTACGGAGTCCTTACAGTATGTCATACTCATCTATCTGATTTTGTGAATGCTTACAAAAAACAGTATTCGCGACACAAAGACGAAGTCGCAGGCACAACTAGTAATTATTGTATATACATATATCATTTTTATTTCTTATGATTACTATATTTCTCAAGACTCGGGCAAAGCTATTAAGCTAGTATAAAGCTAATTCCTCCAAAGATAACGCTACGGTGTCCTATGTCGATCATCAACCAACCCCTGTTTGACTGAAGCTTCTTGCAACAACTTCAATCAATATTAAAAAGCGTCACGTCGTAAAAAAAACAATTTTTTATTTTGCTGTCCACTTGAAATTCGACGCAGAAACTAGTAATGACCTCTATGTCATATATAAGTTTAAAAAAATCCTTTTTTAGAGACACATACCATAAATAATTAGTAATAAACACAATTCAGTTCGAAATTACAAACACAAGCTAAACCACTTAGAGGACTGCTATTGAAATACAAGCAACGATGCATAATGAAATCTAGTGAAAACCTATTAAAAAATAATTGTACGAAGAGGTTAGAACTGAGCGTTTTTTTTAATTTAACTTTCTATGACTTCGTTCATCCATTAGAGAGGAACTATTATGGGAAACGACAGATTGCATTGTGCGAAGAGAGTAGAAGAAATTAACTCAGCCTGAAGTCAGACAGAGCATCTTTGGCCTAGTGGTTGGGTGCCTGGGCTTACGATCGGAAGCTTGTGGGTTTGAGACTTGCTGTCTGACAAGGCTTCTCTATACTAATTGTTCTCTTTATCTCTCTAGCTATGTTCGCTACATAACGCTCATACTAACCCTATAAATATATAAACTCTGTAACGCCCATAGGTTCAACAGTAATTCAAATTAAGCAACAGTTACTGAGATAAGCGCGTTCAGTATAGTTACCTACCACGACTGATTCAAAAAATAATATTTTTGATACGAAAGTTTTTATTGTATTGCCATTGTTCCCTGTAGGTTAACTGTGTTTTAATTACATCTGACCAATTGTAATGGCTTAAAATCGAGTCCAAGAGAATAGGATAAACGACGACGGTGAATGGAATAAAAATTACAGCTGTTGGATATCTATTTTCAAATCTGTGCTTCAATCGGCACATTAAGTTGTAGGTCCCCCAATTGTTGCCTTAGCAGGAAAAATGTATTTTTAAACCCTTCCAAGGGTTTAAATTAATGTAACGAACAAATTGAGCACTTCCTCGATAACCTTTCCAAAGTTCGTAAAAACTCGATCCTTTCCTTAATAGATAATGATCGTTGCGGATTCGGAGAACCATTTAGAGATGCCCCATCCAGTGTGGGAGGTACCTAATAGGTTCATGACATTGCGAAATACGGGCGACATCACACTGTTCACTCAAAGCGTACAAATTTAAAGTTAGTGTTCTTCTTCATCAATACATAATATAAAATAGTCGCCTCCCGCTTTCTGTCCGATAAGTATGCTTATATCTTTAAAACTACGCAATGGGTTTGATGTGGTTTTATATGTATAGTAGATAGAGTTATTCTTGAGGAAAGTTTATGTAAAAACACTGGTAATAAATAATGTATATTGGCAGAACAACGTTTGCCGGGTCAGTATGTTTTTGTCCTCAATCTTATTTTTTTCTCTTTTCTAACATAAAACCAGTTTCTAACGCATACAAATGAAATATTTTGTGGTGCTTATTTCACACATCAGTGTTTTGGAGTTTTTGTTCATTGTTGTTATTACCTACACAGTGTTTGATATAAATAGGTATACATACTTTTTTAGTTAACATACAGAGACAAACCAAAGTACAAGGATAAATTTGACACATGAGTCCTGGTGGCCAAGTCTGCTACACTCTGGTAGTTGCATCGCTCTGGCATCATAGCGGCAAATGATATGCACCGCTATTTTACTAGGAACAACAGTGAAATGAGAGTAACGATATCACCAATGCACATCGTTAATCGATGTTAATCGATGTAACTAAAGTGTACTTAGGCTCCTTTCCTCCTCTTGTATCTATGCTTATGTAGCAACATAAAAATTGTAATAGTAGAAAGCAATATTGATTAGGTACACCAAGTCTCGTGTGGCTTAAATTGGGTACCAAATTTTAAATTAAAAAATTAAAACACGCGCCAGAAGATTCTTGTGGTAATTAGGTTAGGTCGACCAAGAAAATGGTGTTGATGACACGTCTTTCTGTGTCACTAAAATACCAATAAGGTACAGTGCTTATACTGTAACAAGTAACAATGAACCTTAATGTCTAATGACATTCATATGAGTTTCAACCTTAGAGTGATAGACCAGATTCTTGGCCGACTGTACATCAGCCGCTCCAAATACTCGTGCGCAAAAAGGTCTTCAGCCTTATCATTTCTCACGTGATAGATAGCGAGTCAAATGTTAATTGTCTTTTGCCTTTTATTTTACAGTTTTCTGTTTCGTTACGCCGACGACTCCTTTACGTCGGCCTTTGTATCTACCGTGGGTATCGACTTCAAGGTGAAGACTGTATTCCGGCACGACAAGCGAGTGAAGCTGCAGATATGGGTAAGGTTTTTTTTTATGGGGTCACCTGTTTGTCTAATGATACATTATTTAAAGTGAAGGAAAACGTCGCGATTAAATTCGCATAGCACAAGGTGTGCGATCTGTATAACGGCGGAAGTCTCACCCCCAATCACATTGGGTGAAATACGCTTGGTCGTCGGCATTTGCATAGCAAGTGCCTCTGCCTACCCTGTTTGGCATTAAGTGGCTTGACGAGCGACAAGCGAATGCAGCTGCAGATATGAGTCAGGTTGCTTGTAATGCGGTCACCTGTTTGTCTAATGATACATTATTTAATGTTTTGCTTCATAAAATCGATTGTGAGACTTTGAAGGCTGTTGTATGTAAAATCGATGTGGGTTCGATTTTCGACAATGACATAATGCAATTATGAGGCATTTTATTTTGACGCATTCGTCTGGGTATTTTGTTTGTGTATTTATAAATAGTGTTTGTGTAATTATATGACTACCAGTCTCTGGAACTCAACGTAGGTATAGGGAAAGACATTGAAAGAAAGTACGAAATGTCCCGACAGTATTTTTACACTAAATTCATCGTTGTGTTTAATCGTCTATCCATTACATTGTTTATATAATAATTAATTTCGATATTTAACTGTATTGCTATATTTATAGACAATTTTATGAACAAAAACACTGAACATTAAAAACTATGCCATTTCTTAAAAGTCAGCATATTGTATCTCAGATATTATTAAACATTACTGTGGCAAAATAGTTATACATAAACACAAACCACGGTAATAGTTATGCCTATGAACTAATTTTAATGAAAAAGAACACATCAATTTGATCTGCTAAAAACTATGCTTAATAAATAAGAATACACACAGAAGGCAAGTCTGTTGAACTATTCACAATTGTAAAGGTGGTGAGTTGGCTACCTAGTTCTGGAATACAACCAACTGCAAAGGAAATAGAACTGTCAGCAGGTGGCCTAAATGCATCTCTCGTGTCGCCTTCGTATCGTGCTACTATAGCGCAGTGTTTCAATGTACAGTTGTGATCTGAAGTAAGCGGAAAAGAAAGGTTTGAATCGATAGATATTTGATAAAATATATTTTTGTTGTTATTCTCGAACAACATTGTATTGAGCAGGCACGATGATTCTAAAAGTTTTTAAGTTTACTGAGTGCTGCGTGGGCCAGTGATACCCAGTTCCCGTGGGAATTTCGGTACAAATTAACCATATGTTCTATTGCAGTTCCATACTTAGCTCCCCAACAAGTTATCAAACTTAATTAAGTAGTTTTCGCGTGAAAGCGTTACGCTAAGAATCATACATTCACATTAATAATATTAGTACGACGTAATAAATCATATTGTTTATTTTCGAATCATTATTTTTTTCTTACGTCATTTTGTGTAAAACATTTCGTATATCTGTTGGATTTTGTTTCCATGTTCCCACCAGTAATTACAATCGAGTAGCGAACGTTTCTATAATAATTAAGTAAAACCTCGACCGCACCTTACCACGATGTTCTGTTCTGTATCTGAGTACTCGAACTTAATTGAAAACCAACCATTCACAACTAAATGAATCACCAATTGTTATCGAAGAGAAAAATAATGTCTCTACTCTATGAGGAATTATAGAGAAGATTTCATTATTTTACATTTTAATACTTTCAAGGACACTTCATTTAAGATAAATCCTGTTTTACTGTAATCACATCGACAGGTGGGACATGTCCTCGAAAGAGTTAATTAAAAAAACAATTTATTTACGTAGTATTTTACCTCGTATTGCAGGACACAGCCGGTCAGGAGCGTTACCGCACAATTACCACGGCGTACTATCGCGGGGCGATGGGCTTCATACTCATGTATGACATCACCAATGAGGAGAGCTTCAACAGTGTTCAGGATTGGTATGATTTAAAACATACAGCGTTTATTCTGCCTTGATCTACATCGGTTACCCAACTCGCTTGCGCTGGAGGATCCAGAGTATGCTGTTTTTCATTGGTCTGATTTGACTCGTATATCTATTACAGCGGATGACGCTCATCATTCCACGTCTCTGAAGCACTTTTAACCGTAGAGAAAAGTCGGCGTTAAGAAAGTGGTCAGCTTAATTGAATGGTTTCAAACGGCCCAATTGGCTTGAATACTACTTTTGTCGAGAGAGTAAACGAGACCACCGTAACGTCTATTGGGCTCTCTGCATTGAGTTTTGTTTAATTTCACCCATCGATATTTTATTCTTGCATGAAATAAACAATAATTTCTGATAGCACCTATATTTCCGAAAACTAAGTGGACTCACTGCGCGGAAGGAAATTGAAGTATTGACTTAATTTCAGGGTGACACAGATCAAGACGTACTCGTGGGACAATGCGCAGGTGATCCTTGTTGGGAACAAGTGCGACATGGAGGAGGAGCGCGTCGTGAGCCAGGAGCGCGGACGACAACTCGCCGAGCAACTCGGCGTGGAGTTTTATGAGACAAGCGCTAAGGAGAACATCAATGTTAAGGTTGGTTAAGTTGCTGGATTTTTTTTGCCTACGAAAACGGCATTTTGTATGGTGAGGGATTTATTTTATTGCTCGCATTCTATTCTCATTAATAACAGTTGTTAAAACTGACGAGCCCAACAACGCTTCTAAGATAATGAGTCTTTTTACACGCACTATAATTATCTAAATAAAAAATAGGTTTTAATAAACGTTTGTACGTATTATGATGGATTAGACACAACTACTTCGGTAATAACTTTGCTTCTTACTCTCCAAGCATTTCTTGCTCGATTGAGTGGAAATTTTCTCATGGTCCACCAACATGCAATCGCTTTTACGTACGTACGTACATACGTATTGTACATCGATTCAGTCCCCCTAGCACATTGCGCCAAGGAAGAAGTGACAAGATATATAACGCGCTGCAATTTGTTGAAAAAAACTGAGTCGCACGAAGCGTAACATAACATAACAGCCAATCACAGTCCGCATTTATTATGTCGTAACTTTGTTGATGCGCGTGTTAGGGTTGCATGACTTAAAGCGATGGTCCCCACAAGGTAGGTACTTGCCATAGGATTCTTTTATTCCAAACGATCTTGGCCTCTCAATTCAACCACCAGAAGCCCAGAACACCCAGAACACCCGCATACATCAACGCCACGATTGTCCAACATCTAAAACATTCTGCTTAGTCGATATTCAAGTCGTCGGCTGGTCACACATATTTGCAATCTTTTTAAGTACTCTAAAAGTAGTGCAAGTTGCTTTGTAAGGCGCTGGAAATCAGGTACTCTTCCACATCACCCTCATTGCCAATGATCTTAGGTTCAACCACTCGCGGCATATTTTCCACGCACCAACACTACGTTTGAACAATATCTAAATCATGATTATCCCTACAGGCGGTTTTCGAGCGGCTGGTGGACATAATCTGCGACAAGATGTCAGAGAGCCTGGACTCGGAGCCGGCGATGCTGGCGGGCGGCGCGCGTGGCCAGCGCCTCACGGAGCAGCCCGCCAGCGGCGGCGCACCCAACTGCAACTGCTAATATAATAACTGACAAATATAATAGTTACAGCACACAGTTTTATTCAGATTATTTTTTTAGCTCGGGTTCCTCTTGTACGTCACGGAACGGTGAAAGAAGGCCTCGTGTGATACAGTCGGCCAAGAATCTGGAAAAACCATCCTAAAGTTGTCTTATGAATGTCATTAGACATTGCGGTTATATTTTTACTATAACGACTCTACCTTAGTGATGTTTTGTGACACTGGAATTGTCATAAAAACTGATAACCACTTTCTTGGAGGACTGTACGGCTTTTAGAATATACTTAACAGCATGATGTTACTATGTACTCTATCCTTCTATGATAGTTTACTAAATAAGTGAGATAGAACTACACAATTATTGGCGGTCAAGGTTCATTAAAAGCCAACGAACTTGAACTCGTCTCATTAGGTGGATGTGACGATGGGCTTAACCAGAGCTTAACCTGAGACTTACACTTGTTCTGAGGCGATATGATGACGTGGGCATTGGCTGTCACCTGGTTTCCGATTAATAGGGCGTATTTACATTTGTGTAATTATAAGTTTGCAATAACGTCTACAAAGTACGTACCGGTTTTTGTGCTTTTTGCTCCTCTGTACAACAGTGCGAGCATGGCTAAGACTTAAGAACTTTATCATTTGCATTTTTATCATTCGTTTTAAAATGTCCTATGGCTGTAGTGTGTAGTATTATTCCATACACTCCAGATGGTTTAATAGAATGATTTAGTTAACTTAAATACTTGACTCTTGCCAACAGTCAAAACTGAATGAAAATTGACGTAATATAATTCTACAAAATTATATTTTATGATAAAAAGTTACGGCTTCAAATATTGAAGGTTTAATTTTTTTGCTTTACTAAATTCCTAACACAAATTATTTGTAATAATACAGATATTGGTATTTAATGTAGAGTATAGACGTGGTGGTCGTAGAGGTTGCTATATACCTTGTATTTTATTATTGTGTTGCAAGGTGTACAATGTTTGGCAGATGTTTAACTATATTTTTTGATTAGCTATTTTGTATAGATTGTATTTCTTTGTGTTGTTCGTAAATTTCGTTAAGAATATAATTTTCGGAGATATCGCTAGATCATCTGACGGTGATTATTATGTAACTGAATTAAGAAGTATGTTTCTTCGTATGCCTACCAACTCATGTTTGTAGCTAATTTCTTTGGTAGGCGAATAATCAATTTTATTAGAGTTTGTAAACTAGTTGTTGTTATCAACTTAATAATTATGAATGTTAATATTAATCGATGCTGGAGTACGGATCTGTTTATGTACTATACTATTGATTATAATATGGTTAAAAAAAAGGTTTCCGTAATCGTTATTCCCTTTTTCGAAATATGCGTATTCAATGAAAAAAATAGTACAATGGAAAAAACTTAAGCAAATTATATGCAGCTAATTTACTGTACAGAATTATGTGGTAATTCTCTAAGTAATTCAGCATAATGTGTGACGTAACCCATTATCTTGCCATAAAATATCAATTACTTAATTCTATGATTCAACCATACATTGATTTCTGCTATAGGACGAACAATTTGTAAATACATTTTTCATTGTATAAAAATACCAATGTATAGTATTGACCTATTAGCGTACTTATATAAAACTGTTTGTATTCTTGTTACTATGCTATTAATAATAAATATTACAAAAAAAATAATAGGTGTTAGTGATAATTGATATATTTCAGACTCATGACGGAATACGGATTTTAGGTTTTATTTTCATATTTTTTCTTGTCGTTTCCCATACCCACGGTGTACGTTGTATGAAAAATGCAAATGTGTAGGTAATTTCTTTCTGATTAATCACAAATAAATTGTTTCATAACATTTATTTTTATTAATTTTCCGCTTGTTTTAAAGTAGAATAATAATTATACCTAATCTAAAAATAAAATGTAACCTTCAGTAATATATTTTCTCCATGAACAGGAGAATCGTGTAGTAGTAATCATGAAGACATAGACAATACAATATGAATAGATTTACATTAATTTTTGAGCACATTTTATTTTTGTATGTCTTAAGGCGAGATTTATATACTTAGGTGATCATAGTTCGTCCCTAAACCGATGAGTAATTTTGTAATTATTATTGCAGTCATTCCCGTACCATTATAAATAAAAAAAATGACTTTGGACATGTGTCCAAAATTCTGAAGAGCAAATATAAACTGGGCTTCGATTTCGCTTCGAAGATGTATTTATTCACTCGAAAACCGTTTCTACTTTAATGAATAGTCAATGTGTTGTTTATTTAAATTAAATCAAAGAATATGAATTCGAGCAATTATTATTTCTTGTTTTTGAGTTGTTATTTATAATTCGAAATTACTCACTGGTTGGGGAACACGATCCGTAATATACTTGGCATTGTCAAATTCTTGTAAATACTTAATACGATTGTAAAATCTGACTTAATTGATACAAAGCAAGAATTTGACTATACGAGTATTGTTAAAATAATATTTAAGCTGAGATTATTTAAATGCAATATTTTTATTTCGCTTTTATAAATACGTATCTATAATATGACACGGAAAAGTACTAAAATTTGTTCTTGATTCCAGTCCAGTATAGAATATGTGTGCATTGAACGTGTGGGTACTTCAGACTATAAAAATACACTTTACACCTTTTAATCCTAAAACTGGATTACATAGGCAAATATTTCTGACTGTATTCTATTAAAACCACCCATTAAGTATCTAATTATGCAGAAATGTGTTTAGTATATTAAGGGTACCTACCTAAAGTTTAAAAATGGGCGTTGTCTACAGTAAGAAAACGTCTATTCTGAAAAAATAAAACCATGAAACCACCTAGGGTTATTTTTAAGATCGCGTTTGTTGAATATTAGACTTTCCGTGTATTTTAGTAGAATGTAAAATAGGAGGTACAAATATTTTGCTATTTAATACGACGTCATTTAATATATGTGTTTAAAAAGTAAAATATCGCTGCTTTGAAACCGTACCTTCCTATAGTACCTAAAAAAGGTTAAAAATGAGATGGTTGTCCGAAATAATATGCTAAAAAATATTTATTAAGTTGGAACCTATTGAGTATTTATCTATACTGATTATACGATATTACTAGAGAATTCTGGTCGTCATGTTGGTACGTCCCTCCATCGAACTCGCGACATCTAGTTG
Organism: Conopomorpha cramerella; assembly: GCA_012932125.1. NCBI lineage: Eukaryota > Metazoa > Arthropoda > Insecta > Lepidoptera > Gracillariidae > Conopomorpha > Conopomorpha cramerella. The sequence goes on from SJJU01000323.1 coordinate 42,998, forward strand.
TCCTGCTCTCAGCTACACGAGATGATAGAGAGAGCGACATGAACATCCGGTCAAAACGCTGACGGTACGCGTGTAGAGTCGGCCAAGAATCTGTTCTACCACCCTAAGGTTCAAACTTATATGAACGTCATTACACAAGAAGGTTCATTTTTTACTTGTTACAATATAACAACTCTACCTTATTGATGTTTTAGTGGTATAGGAAGTGTCATTAAAACTGGCTAGTGTATGTGGCGATGAGAGTTGGAGGTTGTACTATATGGCGAAGTGTAAAACGCTTCACTCGCTTTTGAATAAATACAAAATACAAGTTCAGTGCAAAATAATAATACCCAGTAATTATATTTACATGCAATGCATGTCTAATGGAAACTGTATAACTTCGCTTGCATAGAAAGTAGATAATTGTTAAAAAAGCTTATATGTTGGCTATATTAAAAAAAAAAATATGTAGGTACCGTATTTTTTGTAAAATTGATACACCAGAATATGTAAAAGGATGTCAATTTCACAAGCAACAAGATATGTGTATTTTTCCTTTGTTTATTGCCAGTTTAATTCATCATGTACCTAATTAATGAGTACTTATATTTTTTTAATTACTTATACAATGAGTTTCAAGGGATGACTCTCTGTTAGGTAAACGTACACAACTATCTCAAATACTTTTAGTAAAATATTTAATTTCTCTTAATATTGTTATTTAATATTTTCGTATCGTAGTGCCTGAGTTTAGTGTATGGAATGGAATTATAGAGAAACGACATGATGTGGTATTTATTGTTGTAAGTGAAAACATGAAACGGTAAAAAACTTATTCTTTCTGTCTCGTTCTATTTCATTGAAAGGAATAAAGACAGTAGCAACAGTAAGTGAAAAAACATGTTTTTAATGGATATTTTCATCGATTTAATTGATGTACGTACAAAAAACAATATGGAGTACATATTTTTCCAGTTTATTGAAAAAACATTTACAATTTGAAAGGACTATCGTCATAAATAAGCAATCAATCAGTGTTTGTAGGTACTTATAAAGTTTTTTTTTTCTTAACCGTTTTAAATTATTGACAAAACAAAGTAGAATCTACGTTGTCATTAAAAATGTGTAGATCTTTGTATGTATGTACGTAAGTAGAAATGAATGTAGACGTTTGAAGGAAGCATATCTATGTAGAGCTGGATTAAATATATTTTTCGTCTTGTATGTACTTAGTAGAATTATGGTGCTATTTCGAAGCGAGCTGCCGACTGCAATTGCAAGGCTGGTTTCAATTGTTTGTTTGGAAATTAGTGAATGACTTGTCGTAGTCGGTGTTTCTTGCGGTGGCCCCTTAGTTCCATTTCATAGCTGGGTACCGCACAAGAAGAATACACCTATTTCGTATCTAATTTGTACTAAGTCAGCTTCCAAATGGGTAATATACCCATTTGGAAGCTGACTTTCCCGTGCCGTAGCCACGCTACCAAATCCAGTTACGAAATGGGACTAAAAGATATATTGATCTGGAATTCATCTAAATAAAAAACAAGTGTGCTCCTTCGTAGACCACATCGCTGCTTAACATCAGATGCGAGAGTAAAACTTCACACCTTAAAATGAAAAAGAATAAAAGTTCCACTCACCGCCTCAGCTGCCAGTCGGCAAGTAGCATCGAAATAGCATCTTAAAATATACAAATAATAATATGATTATGTTGTATTAACTATTTTGTTATAAACAGATTTGTTCGTTCTGTCGTAACGAAGTCAGTTTGTACTTAATTAGCCTAAAAAGTATTTCCTTTAAAACTATAATTATGAAATTACTAGACGTATTGAACCTGTATGTTATCATAATTAATATTTGTTGTGTGTTACTAAATGAGTAATTTTAAAAATACACTACTTATTGTAAAAGATTCACGAACATGATATACCTATGTAATAAAATTATTAATATGGATATGATTTGTTTTAATTTAATAATACAAATATATATAATTTTGAACATTACATCTTTATATTCGTTTCGTAAATATTCTCGTAGTTAGTTACTTAGTTTTTTTGAGCATTTTCCGTAAGTTGACATGGTTGCCACCATATTTTGCGTCTTAGGGGGCAGCGCTACTCAAACCACCTTATCTCCTTCACGAAGGCAAGAAATGCTTTAGTGACACTCGTCGTTCCGCAAATATATGCGGTGTAGCCTGACCAGGCACGCGTACGCACGTACCTAAGTATATTACAATAATATACTTTCATTACTAACATACCATCACATTTTTGGAGCTGTTTTACAATGTTACCCCCAAATTACTATATGAAAACAAACATTTTAAGTATTTGAATGTATAATAACGAGTAAAGTTATTTTATTTGTAAGACTAAGGCAAATTATCTAAATGCTAAAAGAGGTCAATATCATAAGCCGGGTGTGGAAATTCTAGTGGCTGTGTACACGCGTACCTTCAGTTAGTTAGTTGGACATGATTGTCGCTCTCTCTCTATCATCGCGTATCGCTGAGAACGGGAGAACTATACTGATACTGAGAAATGTGATCGACTTAGTAATCTGAGTCGATTTCATTGCTCGCGAGTGTAGATGCTTCCCGCGATCTTCGTTGGATTTACGCAAATCCAAGACAACTAGAATTTCACTACCTGGTTCTTAAAATAATAACATTTTTGAACATGTTTTACTACAATTGCTTCAAGGGTGCTTCGTATTCGCAAAAGTCTATTTTCTTTTTTGAAAATTCCTCAAATTTCCTCACGAACTCTTCCCACGTACAAATGGCACCTTCGCACAAAGTAGTCAGCGGCCTTTCGTTAATATAAAATACCACGTTGTACTGAGTTTCACTGCCATTTTCACACCTGAAAATATAGGTAGTTTCGGAAAGTTAGAGGGTGCCAGAAAAAAAAACATAGAAATCCCAATACAGTGATGTGATGTGAAAACAATATTAATAGGTAAGTTATTGATGATTTGCTAATTCGAAAACCTTTCATTTACGTAGAAAAGGTAATATAGGTACATTATGATTTCCATCATTCTGCAGTAGCATATACCCACATACCGATAATATGACTAAATAAAAAAAAAAATACACTTCACGCCTTTAATCCCAAAGAGGGGTAGGCAGAGGCACTTGCTAAAGCAAGTACCCACGGTTACCAAGCGTATTTAACCCAACGTGACAGGGGGTGAGCCCATCGCCGTTATAGGGTTCACACACCTTGTGGTGTGCGGGTTTCATCACGATGTTGTCCTTCACCGTACGAGCGTTGCGTTGCGTACATAGGCTCTGAAAAAGAGTCCCATTGGTACACGTCCTGTAGCCGGACTCGAACCCGGGACCTCCCGGTTAGAAGTCAAGTATCCGACTAACTGGACCACAGACGCGCACAAAATAATCGACGCTAAAATTCCTATATTTTATTGTGATCAAAGAAGTACCTATCACAATAATAACATCACTAGGACGTAGGTACCATTGGAACAACTCTATTGTATTCGATTCGAGCAACAATAAAATAGATGAATTCGCTGCGATTGCAGTAAGGCCGAAAATGTCATTGTCATTAGGTATATTTTGCTACGTCATGACCTTTAACGGTGAAGAATCGCAAAACGGAAGTAAGTCCGATCTAAATGAACTATCTAATGTACTTTCATTATTTCTTTGAAAATATATTTCTAAATTTCTTAATGTCATTCAGAGTGAAGGAGTCTCCATTACCTAATTTAATTTTACTTTCCCTTCTGTAGGTGCACACAGAGCTATTATGGTGAAGGATAACATTATCAGGAAACTTGTATTCAGAAAGGTGACTAATAAAAAATACTTATTACAATTTTTTGACAACTAATAGTTCCTTTCTGTAATTAACTACATTATTACTGTATTATTACTTTTATCTTCAAAATATATCTTTAAAAAAATACACTTCACGACTTTTAATCCCAAAGTGGGGCAGGCAGAGAGAGGCACCTAGCACTAGCCCACGGTTCAATAAGCGTAACCCAACGTGCCATGGCATGAGCCCATCACCGTTATAGGGTTCATCACGATGTCCTTCACCGTACGAGCGTTACGTTGCATACCTACATAAGCTCTGAAAAAGATACACTTTGGTACAAGTCCAGAAGCCGGACCACAACTTCTATTTAAAAACAAAAACTTACCTATTCAAAACTGCAAACATATTCGAAGCAAATGTAGATGTTTCACTAGACCTCCACTTCCTGTCTTTAACTCTTTTCGAAGCGGTCAATGGATCGCGATCTTCGAACAGTCCCAAGGCGCTATACATCATATCCAGCATACTTGCATGAGAGAAATATGCCGTCAATTTATTTCCCTTGCCATTTTTCGCATCAACGAAGCTATTATAAAGATCGCCCAAGGGACTAGCGCCAAGTTCAACGTTCCATTGGTGGCCGTAACCATTCCTGTAGAAATGGCGTAGATCACTTTCGTATTCAAGTATCATGAGGTCATCGGTTGTGAAGATTGCACACCAGGGACTGAAGTTGTTCCCAGTTGTTGTATATCGACAGAGGTCGTACAGCGCTGTGATGTTTGCATGAGTGAGATCGTATTGTAACCCGGTCCGACGCTGAATTCTGTCTTTCATCTGCGATGGGGAAATATTTTATTTATAAAATAAAGGATACGTTGCAATATTTGGAAATCTGGACTACATATTGAATAGATTCTGACATTTAGTGGCTTCTTAACTCTTTCTCGGACATTGAATGGGCGTCATAACAGTAAAAAAAGAATACTGTGTCTATTTTATCGGTCGCCAATGAGTTAAGTACCATAGGTGTGGATTTTAGATTAAGCCTACTCCGCTTTGGGATTAAAAAGCGTAGAGTGTATTTTTACTTTTATGCAAATATAATTCAAAGTGTTAAAAAATACGTTGCTGGACAAAAGATCTTTTCTGCTTGCAATTTGAGCCATGAATGTGTTTTGCATTTGATAAATAAAGGAAAAAATCTTAACAAATGTTAGGATTGTTTACAGTGCAAAAGGCATAATTATTATGCATGTTAAATAATATTTGCCATTTATTCAGTTGTTGGTTACGTCATTGTTTATTGTTGATCTGTATTTTGTAATAAAATTTGCATAACTACCTACTCCTTGTTAGTAAATAGCCTACAACAATAACCTAGATGGAAAATAGAGGTTAACAAACAAGAAGCTACGAACAGGACATAAAATCAAGAAATAGTAAATAAACTTACTGCGAGAAATTCGGGGTTCTTTTGATATGAATCAGATTGTTTGAAAGTTTTGGAATTTCTTCTCACTTCTTCAAGATATTTTCCACACCTGGAATAGGGCTGAAAATAAAATACTTAGATATTATCTACTTAGTTTATAAATAAAATGAAAATGCGATCAACGCTTTTGAATCCGTAGTAGAATAAACAGAAGCACTTGCTATGAAAATACTATATCCAAAGTGTTTCTTTATTTACAGTTGATCTATGTACTTATTATTACCATACTTACATTTTTCGAAGAGAGATAAAGCATATGCAATTGAATGCAAACGCTACTATTTAATTAGTTGTACGTAATTTTCAATCAAACATTTTTTTTTCTAAGCGTAAATCTCAAAAAAAAACTGTAATTCATTTTTGTTATGCTTTTTAATGTCAAGAGAAGTTTCTTATGATTGAAAAATATTAGAAAGAGAGAATGGCACGGGAAATTATACAAATTAGAAATAAATATTGATAACTAAAACAGAACAACGTCTGCCGGGTCCTAGTAGGATGTCATTTTGAGAGTTAGTACTAGTACCAAAAAACACTTACGGATATGTAGTCAAAGCTGGTTAAATGCTCGTCAATCTTTATTTTCGTTTCAAAACTACCGAGTCCTTTGACGAAACCTTCAGCACTTTTTTCTATGTAGTTCCCGAACGCAGGTCGTATCTTATAAGACCCTTGGTCTAATGTTGAAATGTATTCAGGATACGATTCCTTAAGCCTTTTTGCAATTCCCATTGTCTCCTCATAGCCTTCTTTAGTGAGTGCATTTGGTTGTGCAAATAAGTTCGCATCAAGATTCCAGTTAAGAAGATTTTCCACATCTTGAGCGCAAAGCGAACTATTTCGAATTGCTTTACTTTCAGCTATTTGTTTTCTGAGTTTTATAGCTTTTTTCATTTCACTACCGTATTCGGGCCCGGGATAACGTTTCCCGTGGCGAATCATGCCCCAAATACTGAGTGGTGTGCATCCTGAAATGTAAATTTATTTCAATCGGAGACTTCAAAATGTTTTCATTGAGTGAACTTCGTCTGCATTTTGACTCACGTTGGAGCTCCTTTTTTCGAGCGATTTCGGCTCTCGCGAATTTTGAGTGAAAACTTTTAAAAATATGAGAGAAGGTCCTACTGATTATGACATGAGAACTAAATGAAATTAATCATTTTGATTTTTTAATTTTGCAACAAAGAAAATTTTTCATAAATATTTCTGCAAAATACTATAAATACACTACTATACTTCATCATTCGAAACTTTATCAAAGTAATAAATAAGACAATAAGAAAATGTCGAAAGTTGGCTACAATAAAATACAGATTTAGACCTACCTTTTATTTTGATAACAGAATCCCTTAGGTCACCACGAATCAACTCGTATGGGGTTTTGCTTGAAAAATATCTGTATTTACATCCCGTGTTCCAGTAGCAAAACAATGAAGAATCAACAATAAAAAACACTGAACATAGTACAAGAAAACCGCTAATCAAACTCGTCATTCTGTGGATAGATTATTGACAATTGAATTCAAAATGACCGAAATCTAAACTGGACCAAACTGTAACTTCACCACAACTGGAATGATGCGAAACCACGATCAGCTATGCATTGTGTCCGTGTGACAAAATTGCGTCATATTGATCAAGGTACTGCGTGTTGAATAAAAGGAATATATCAATAAACTGGTTTGTTGATTTAACAGGTCAATAACGTTTGGGACGACAAGGTGAGACTTTTTCCTTCTTTTTAAATTGTTTGATAAGTCTTGTTTTTTTTCATTGGTGAAACAAATACATACATTTGAATATTATTCATAAATGTATTTGGCGTAAACAATGACATAACATACATACCTATGCATCGTCTGACTTTGATACAACCGTGTTTTTCTAGATTATTCAAGTTTATGATGTAATTTTAAATGCAAAATAATTCGATACATGTTCATGAATTTTGCTTCTTGTATTATTAATGACGATTAACGGACAGGGAACGTATAATATTATTGGTAATCTGGCATCAAACGTGTATATGACTTCGAATACGAGTATTATGGACCTAAATACCATTAAGGAACGGGACTTCAGAAGTACCGTTAAATTGGGTAGCATATCAATACTGCTCGGTGAACAGGAACAAATTGCCTAATTAAAATAATTTATTATGCTTTTTCTCAGTATTTTGACCAATGATTAATCAAAAATTTACCTTTTATTGTAAAATATAAATGTGCTTAAAAAAACGTAACGAGCCGAACTGCTTAGAGCAGGCCCTTTTAATCTAGTAATCACATTGCTTAGAATTTATTTGTTATTAGACAAACCCACATGCATGGCCATACATTTACCGCATTTTAATCTCAAAGCAGGGTAGACATACGCACGCAAAATATGTCCATGGTTCGCCATGCGTATTTAACCCAACGTGACGGCCGACCGCCCGCATTATAGATAAACAAATTTGTTCTTATTTATCATGCAGTAAGGGTTGTATCCCGTCGATAAATCTATTCACATTTTCAGTGCCGTTTTTCAACCATGATTGATATTTTCTTCCAAAATAACGCAATATGCATCTTGTTATATCTATGTATGCTTTTATTATGTTTGCTAAAGTCGGCCAAAAATGAATGAATGAATTTCAGTAGACTTAACGGTTATGTTTCTACTTATCCAAATATAACTATTCTGTGTTTTCTTCTTGTTTAGTCTTATTGGTATTTAGTGACACAGGAAGAGTCAACAAAACCCTTTATTCCATCTAGTTCGACTAGTAGTTCGATGATCTAACTGTTTGGTCAAAAATATTCCAATCTTTTATACTGGTTAATAGAACTACTGTCCATATTGCATTTCATGAAAATCTCAAGAATTTATAATGATACCTACCTATCTAACCTTTTTGAAGCACCATTTGATATACAGACGATTAAATTGATATGATTTGATGCTAATTGTCTTGTGTAAACCGCACTATATTCTGTATTGAGAACACAGGTTGAAAATAATGTTCCCACATATAAAGAACGAGCCAAAGAGAGCATTATCAGAGATCAGTACATTCAAAATGCTCTAATGATGTTAGTCAATGACGAAATCTCTGTAGGACATTGTCTGGATATATTGAGATAAATTTAAAATAAAAATGATGTCAATTTTCTGTTTTGACTTATTTTAAACTTACGACTAATAAATATAATTTTTTAATTATAAAATACCTATTTCAGTTATGTAGGTACCTAATCATTTTTGTCTTCATTGTACTTACCTGACAGTAGTTCTATTTGGAACAAAATGTGCATGTCCAAAATGTTAGATTAACCAGTATAAAAGATTGGAATATTTTTGACCAAACAGTTAGATCATAGGACTACTAGTCGAACTAGGTGGAACAAAGGAACAAAACGGATAGACCACTGGCCTTTTACAAATGGCGAAGTTCTAGAAGGAAGGAAATGAAAAGGCACATTTGGCACATTTTATTTTATTGTTTTCGACTAAATATACAATATATTTAGAAGTAATAATCAGGTTTGTTTAATAATTACAAAGTAAATCAAGGTACATTAACATTTTCCAATGTACCGACTTAAAATAAAATTAACGAAACAATACTATGTAATATAATAATAGAGGAATGTATTTCACATCCAACATGTTTTTTTAGTTTTGAATAAGGGTATTTCTTTTTACACTTTGATTATTTTAAATTTTTCTAATATTCTTTCTGAAATTTCGAAATTTATTTTAAATAAGTTTACCTATAGCTATATATTTCGTTTCATAAGATTTTTTTATACCTATTTACAATTTGCTTCTGTATTTTTTACATACTCGTATTTAATGTTTTCCATTTATTTATTTTTGCCGTTATATTTGAATAAAATCAATTATGTTTAGAACAGATACTAACAAAAACACCTATGACTTAATAAAATCAACGGCTAAAGGAAGGAATGCAGGTATTCCATTTCATTTGAAATCTTGACTTGTTTTGTATAACTATCACTTACATACTTCAATTTGATAATTTTTTTCTTTAATCATTCATCATTATCTTTACAGAATCTACATCATAAGAGACTATAATCATCTATGTCTGACTTTTAATAAAAAAATGGCACTGTAATACTTATTATTTAAAAAAAGAAAACCCACTTTCAATTAACAAAATTGCAAGAAACTTTAAGTAGTGCAAGAGTTTTGCATTGAGGAAAAAATGTTATCGAGCATTAACATATAAATACACTTACGTAATAAGGATAAAAGTAGAGAAAATAAAATAAAAGAAGCATCTTTTTTTAGCCAATAAATATTATGCTCCCGCAAACAAAATCAAAACCTGGCATTTAGAGTAGTTGCTTCTGAATTTATTCTAGATTATCTCAGCTGAGCGCTAACACAGATTATACTGGTGTCAAACCTATGCTGATATCGTCCTGAGAATGCGATTAGAATGCTCAAGACTTAGCTCAGATATGACGTACTGTCATGAAACTGTTTCTCAACTGTGAAAACAAATTCTTTGTAGAGACTGAGATTACAATGCATTTTGACAGTTGTGAGACTTACACCAACTACGTCTTACGACTCTGAATACCAGCCTATGAAGTCATAAAAAAATAACAGTAACTTAAATGTATTATGTAGTGTCACAGGATAATGCATGTTACATGGAGACATTTTTAGACTCAAATCAATGCCAACGTTGACACAAGGTTGATGGGATACCAATGACTTGTGAAACGCGCCATAAACTTTGGGTTACAAACAAAATAAAAATGATGGGTATATAGGAACTCATTAACCACCCACCTGGACAATTTTAAAGTTAAACAACTTTAAGTCAATATTCGTAATTATGCTTCGTCAGAGACTTTTGGCAATGTATTTATTTACACACAAAAGATAAAGACTTTGTAGAGATAATAGTTCGGTTTTTAAATCTGAGACTTTAGAATGATTTACAATAAACAAGTTACTTTCTTACTTTTGTGGAGCAGTGTTTTGGTTGCATTCATCGCTTAGCGCATTCAAAGCGTAGGTACATGAAAAGTATCGATGAGTTTAGTCTAGAATCTTTAGAACGTTAGAAAGTTGAGTAGATATGCTCGCAAATTGAAAGGCCTCTCTGTATCATTTGAACTCAAGTTTAATGTAACAATACAAATAATATAAAGGGGATTAAAGAACGGTTTTATTCATGATTTCAATGCATGTTATCGTCTATAATTCTAATATTACATCACTACTTATTTATTAAATATAACCTAATCGGCAGAGTATCCATAAGACATCAAATATCACTAGATGACTCACATCCAATAGTATTAGGTACTGCACTAATTTTGTAGTTGTCTACGTGAAGACGTGCAGTTATAAGAGTTGGTCCAAAATTACTCGTTACAAAGAAAATTACAATAAATACATAAGAATTCGAGAGACAGTGGGGGATCATACGTTAAACATAAAGTAAACTTTATAGTGGTAAGTTCAACAGAAGCAATGCCAGTGATGCTATTTTGGGCATGCGAGAAATCACATGTTTAATCTTGTGCAGCGGGGTTATTCCGATCTATCTGTGAAATGTATCCGAGAATTCACCCTAGGGTAAATAAAGTGAATTCTTTAGGGTAAGAGATCGAAATAATCCGTGTATCGTACATATGTAAGTATGTTGTTTTCACTATGTTATTTAAGTAAATTCTGAACTAGGCAAATGACGTCCGACTCTAAGAAGCTCAGCTGACAAGAAGAATGGTGGAAGAACAGTACCTTTACATGTATATGTAATATATGTAGATATACTTCAGCTTTCACTATTAACTGAACATCGAACATTCGTCGATTTTATATTTATGGAACTGAACAACGCTAAAATATTCTCGTACTTTTTCTGTGATGTCATTAAAAGTGTATATTCAAGTCAGCTCCCTAAATTATAATTTTAAAGGGTCGACCGAAGTACCTAGTGTGTAGGCACTCATAGTTCTAACTAGGTTCATTGATAAAGTAGGAATTATATTAGAATATCTACTATTTGGTTTCCTGTTCCTACGTCTGAACAGGAACTGTTAGCGATCTGCCGAAAATATTCTTGTTAGATGAGAGAAAATACCTAAGGTTGATCTAATAAGATAAACTCAAACTTCGCTGTGTCAAAATTTTGCTCTGTTATATTCCATTTTTAAGTAACAGTTCTAAGCAAAAATTTGACAAAGCAAAATCTGAATTAAATTCATAAATGTCACCCAAGGCTCAATTTACATTACGCCGGAACAAAGTGAAATAGAAGAGATTAGTACGATACGGTTTTACAAACGATTTTTTTTCGGATTTTATAACTTTTTCTCTGTAAGTATATTATCCCATATTGTGCTGTATTCGCTTCTATAACGTTCCACCGCAATATAAATTGGGCCTTGGAGCTATTAGTTTTTTCGACTACTCATCATCTGTTTATTTTTTGTTTGTTTAAAACAGAGCATTTCTTAGGTTTCTGTAATAGTGTTTTTATGAAGCTACATTTCTATTGAAGCATAAATATTAAACGGGAAATCTAATTAAATTTAATAAATTTAGGAATATTAAATATCAAGGACAAAACCTAAACTAAGAACTAGGGTGCAATACTAGAAAGAAGTGTAAGTTTTTTTACCACTAAATCACCTACGAAGATATTTTGGCAGTTGTATTTAGTTAATATTCTTAAATCTATGAAGTCGTCAACACTTCTAACGAGTGTACATAATAATTATCGATAACTTAATAAACAAAAAGAAACCCTTTCATCACTATAATATTTTTTCTAAATTGAAGTCTGAACCTAGAAAGTTTTAGGATTACTTTAATAACTTTTATTATGTACTTATTGTATTATTATTTTAGTCAATTCACACCGACATACGACTACTAACACGTTATGATAAAGCACTTGAAATGTTGGTTTGTGGTCACAGCTAAAAGACAATATTTCTTCTACGGGAACAAATCCATTATTTTATACACTAATTTTCGTTTTACTTCATACAATCTAATTAATAATAATAAGCATACTATGGACGTAAGCAGTTTTTCTGGTAAAAAAGCTTCCCCTACACAATGGCATTGTGCCTATATTGTTTGACGCAAATACTTCGACATTTCACGTAAAGTGTGTAAATAAGGCATTTCACATAGAAGACACTAAAATGAACACTTTCTATCGCAGTGTTCAATGCGTCAAACAATATAAAAGGAGACCGCGGGTCCAAGCGCCAGATTTATGCTAATTTCATAAAACTCTCGATTCCTTCTCGACGAGCAGAGCAAAGAGTCGTGAATCACCAAATTAGAATCCTTTCCCAGCCTGTGTCACCAGCACCGAGATTCATCCTGGATCTGGATCAGTATTCACCTCTCTGCTTCTTAAAATTGTCAGTAAGGTGTCCTGAACTTCACGCTCGGAGCTTCTCCATAACCGAAGCAGTTCGTCATCAGATACCCCAGTTCTTCTATCAGAAGTGGACCTTGGATATGGAGGGACCGGTGGAGCCTCGGAATCTTGTGATATCAGTATTTCTATACTTGCTCGAGATTCGGATCCGGTGGGAGCCGTTCGCTCCGATCTCTCTGATACGTCTTGATAAGATCTAGTAGACGAGCCCTCTGTTCTCCTCACAAATGGTGAAGGTGTACGAAGTCGACTATTGAGATCGGGTGGTGAATTGGTGAGGCAGCTGACATCTCTGCTCAGTCGCCTTCCGATGTTCAGGCTCGTTCTTTCGTATATGGAGCCAGAATCTGAGCCAAGCACAGAGTCTGTGCTGAACCGTCGCACGCTGAGGCCGGCCATGCTGCTTCGTTTTCTTTTAGTTCTTGGTGACCGCAATTGTCGCGGTGACGGCCCCTGTCGCGGTGATAGCGTCCCCACATCTGGTGAAGGCGATAAAAACTTCGAATCGGTCTGTTCTTCGGAAATTGAAGTCTCGATTGTGGCGTGTTCCTTGATGGAGTCTAGAGATTTATCTCGTTGTTCTCTCTGTTGCACTCTGAAATAAAAAAAAATGTTTAACCCTTGAATTATGTTTTAATTTTTTTAAATGCCTGTTTGCAAATATTGGTGAATGTACCAAGTGGAGGTTTATTTTCTCTGGAGGATATAATAAATAATTCCGGGACATTCTTCTAGTGAGTATGTAATTGATTACTAAACTAACCTTCTAATTTCTTGAATCATTTCGAAGAACTGTGCTTTGCTTTTTCTGCGCCTGCGTTGTTCGTGTTCCTTCTGAAACAAATGGTATTCCTCTCGTAAACTGGAATTTTTATTATATTTGGTTTTGAAAACTGCATAATTAAAATTACTGCACTATTTTCTGCTGTAAAACTCGATTAAAAATGCCTGACCTCCCTATATAATGATTAATATAGACGAATTACAACCAAAAGCCCCAGATTTATTATTAATATTAAATAAGTTGACAGATGGAGCTACTTTAATTTATTATATTTTAGTTTAGAAGCAAGAGTTAATTTTTATATTCTAGTAATAGTAGATGTATCTAGTTCCGACGGGAAAACGGAATATTACATTTATCAAAAGGTCACAAATTAGTTACAAACTTGGCATAGAGCCATTGTTGCATTCCGAACACAATAGTTAGAGGTCGGTTTATTGTATATCTGTTTAGATGCGGTCACTTGTGATGGTGCCCAAGTTCAATAAGCTTACTTCCTATACGTTACTGTATGATCAAGGGTCATGACTACAATATAATACACATTTATGTAAGTACATATAAAGTCATGCATGTTTCCTAGCGTCGTCGGTTATTGGTAGTTTCTAGTCCATAAAATAAAGCAGATGACGAAAAATTACGGTAAATTGTCTCTAGAACTGTATCCTGGGGTGTTATGTAGTTCATTACTTTTATGCCTATTGCGTAGGAATTTCTGGGTAAAATATAACGTAAGCCTAAATCGTTGTGTACTTTCTCCCGGTTTTGTACGTTCTGAGAAGAAGTAACAGCCATACACTTGCGTCTCACAAATGAGTTTGATGCAGTCAGATCATGGTTGTTATTTAAGTTCCTGTAGGTATAGTAACTTTGTGTCATGTTTTTTATGTTTTAATATTTTAATGTTAAGTTGTTGTTAGCTTTAAGCGTATACAAGACTTAGTTTAAATCGTTAATTATAGTTTTCTCTAGCATAATTATGCATTGGTTATATAATCTCACGTGTAATGTTTTGTCAATAAAGAAATCATAATCATCAACCTGTATTTGTCAATTGCCTTTTAGGGGCTTAGACCTCTCTCTATTTGCACGCCACAGTGATATGTTTTCGGCTTCTTGCATCCAGTTTCTGTCATTCATTCATTGACCATTGCAAAATACTATAATGCAAGACTTGGGATACAAGCATGGCTCATTTATCTACGCGCCAGCAGAAAATGGTATTTAAGTAAATAAAAAGTGATGTTTACCCTCTTGACGCTCTTCTGGAACAGCGACGTGAAGTGCCCCTGGCGCAGTGTGTGCACCAGCTCCCGCGCTGCGTGGTGCGGTGACACCAGCTCCACGCAGTTTATGAAACGGTACAGTTTCTAAAACAACGGAAATTTGATATCAGAGGAAGTATACGTAGATTGAAACAATTGTGTTCAAGATTTAGTATGAACTCCGTTTAGAGAGCACGCCCTAGGGCCTAAACCCAGCGACTTATTCTACCCATATCCTTTTAAAAGAAGCACATTAAGCATTAAATGAGGCGGAATTCTATTTGCAAGGCAATTAAGTTTTTCGTGTGCTATGTCTTATAATGTATACCAAAACGTGAGTGAGAGAGAGAAGAGTGATATGAATATATTATAATAAGCATAGTACATAATATTATATACATAACCTTTTGATGCTTCCCGGTCGCCACTTTGATGATATGATTTTAACTGATAATTTAGCAGGTAGCAGCCGGCCTTAACCTCGCCGCTAATATTATAGACAAATTGTAAGGGCTTTCATGCATACACACATATACGTCACGCCTGTATCCCATAGGGGTAGGGTTTAAGGGTTTTCTATACCCGGAACATCAACGCAGAGATTCTGATTTGGGTCAGGTGAGTTTGTGTGTGAAATATCCCTAGTAATTATTAACACTACATGCGTATATTGTGCATGACTGACTAGCCGTACCAACAAACGTTGTTCTGTCATAGTAAGGGTAATGATGTGTCTGACTATCGTCCAATAATATTTCGCATTTCGCAGCCTAGAGATCGCCGGTATTTACTAGAAGATACGAATCTGAGATAATGAATAAATGAATATACTCTTCATTGCACACTGCACATTACAAATGTAAAAAATTACAATGGAAAAATTGCAAAAGGCGACTTTATTGCTCATAGCGAATTCTTCCAGCTAACCTTAGATGTTAACCTGAGATATTAATACCTTTAAAGAAAAAAGCAACTACAACCAGTAAAATTTGAATTTTATGGTTGTTTCACGGAACCAACTTTAAATGAGACCAAACGGAAAGAAACAGCTTTAAAATAAAAATAGAATTATCCAAATTGGTTCAGCCAGTCAAAAGTCTTGAGGTAATAAACATAAAAATACCGTTCAATTAAAAACTGTTTTTTTCACTTTCAAAATAAATTTTCAACGATTTTTAGACCTAACCTATATAAAAATCGGTCCAGCCGTTACCGAGGAATTTGATGACAAACACCGCGACAAGATAAATAGATACCTACTAATGTAAATTAAATCTAATATAAATTATAAGATACCTACATTCAGTATATTTCAGGGGTAACCCCACCACCATCCAATCCGCGATGGACGTGCGCGTCCACTTGCTTACATTCAGTAGGCGTGTACCTAATGTGTATGCAAGTACATAGTCATACAGTAAGTTAACTAGGTACTTAAGTCACAAATGTCGGCGCTTGCAAAGCCCATATAACAACGCGATACGATAACATAATCGCGGGCACCAAACATAAAATGAACATTAACAAAATGGATGTTTGTAAAAACTTTTTCAGAGTAAATTCCCTAGACAGAAACCGTTTTTCTTTATAAAAGCGCTGTTGGAGTAAAACGTCGCCGGGTTAAGGATTATCAAGATGATTAATGTGGCAGCATTTTCTTACTTACTCACTTCACTAAGTACCAATATACACCGCACTAGACATTCTTGCATTAAAGATGAAATTTGTAAAACCTTAAACTTAATCTTTGCTCCTTGGAATTGTTGCTGAAGAGTGTATATTGTAACGCTAAAGCGTCTTCTTACAAATGCATACATGCGTATTTCGATCTATGACGTCATAATCGCTGTATAATAATGCTCAGCGTATTACTACGATCTCGACAAACTTTGTTATGTGTATTTCTTTCACCTAGTAAAAGTCAAAATGAGATAGTAGATAGCACAATAAAAGCCAAAGAATTTAGTCTTTACAAAAGACAAATAACCCTTTAACAGTAACACAACGCGTAACATTATGTGGCCTCACTATTACTCTTTCTATGAAATGTGTAATCTAACCTAATTACTGCTGAGGGAAAGATAACCGGAATAGCGTCTAATTGAAGCAAAGAAACACTCAGAAGAAACTTAAAAAGGTCACCCATCCAATAGTGTTCATTCAATGACAAACTTCGCTAGTCTTTGTAAAAAGCTGCGATCACTTCATGAATTATTCAAATTCTAACTTTAAGGGGTAAGTCCTAATTCCGAAACCGCCACTGTAGCAACAGCCAGTGAGTCAGTCGCGTATTTACATAGCAGACAAACACTGTAAACCACTAAGGAGGAGTCGCTTTTGTCTTGTCTGCCTTTATGTAAATTTATTCATCTGTCACATTGTAGATTAATTTTAAACGACATTCCGATTTGTTTGTCGTTTACAATTGTACTTTGTGGATTTCAAGATTCAATATTAATAATAGATTCGGAGAGAGTTTATATTTTTTTATAATAGTAATTTATCTCAAAGTGCGCTAGCCAGAGGAAAAATACATAGGTAACTAAGAAGTAAATTATTGTGTCATGTACCCAGTTAGGTATACATTTAATTATACTCCCAATGGAATAACACGGTGCTGTTACGACGGAGCATAGATCACTTTAATTAATGCGGGCGACTATTAAACCATATTTCTGACAGGGAGCAGCTGTTACTCCTGTAGATTTGATAAATACAGAATGTTAAAATAATGCTGGAAATGGTATTTTAAAGAAACATTGTAATAACACACCTAATTAAATAATACATAATATTATAACTATTCCTTTTATTTTATAGCAGGCTTTTTAAGGTTTATATAAATGGGTTAGTCCATATTAAAAATACGAATTTTTTACCTTCCGAAAACGTTATAGAGAAACTTTTGCTTGTGTTTTTATCCGCAATATAAGTTCTATTGAGCCTAATGCACTTTAAAGAAAAGCGAGTTTTGTTTTTCTTTGTAGAGTAGAGGGACATCATTGGAAATCCTCTGTTATCTCAGTACCAAGTTGTTATTACTAATTATCAATACCGTTGTCCTGTGCTACCTACTGCCCTCGTTATAACATCGTGGTAATTACAACGTGATACCTACACACGGGGAAAACAGTGTTAGAAGAATCCATGTCAAATATTTAAACACTAAGGGCCTTACTAATAATGGCGGAATTGCTGTTTCGAAAATACACAAAGCTCAACTTAACTTGTCAGTTGTATGTCAAATACAGAATAACCAGTTCAAGTAGACCTGTAATAACCGCTGTATAAGTGACAACGCGTTTATTGGTAAGGGGGTATACATATACCAGAGTTATTGACCTTTCAGGTGTTAATTCAAAGAAACACAGAAGAAACACTAACCTGACTAAAGAACATGATGTTCCTGCTCCTCCAAATTGTTCCTTTGGGTTGATGCCGAAGCACCGGCAGCGTGTACTTATAGAACAAGTGTTCCAGGATCAGTATCAGGCAGCCGACAAACATGCCAACACCCAGCATTATAAATACACCAGCTACGGCTGCTACACCTGAAAAAAAAACAGAATGGAAATTATAAATATAAATATTATATTTTTACAACAACACACACATTGCCTGCATTGCATTAAAATACATACGTATATAAATAAAACACCCAGACACATCCAACAAGTAATTAAAAGCTAATCACCTAAATACCTGTCAGCGGTGGGAATCGAACCCACGGCCCTATGGAGCAGAGGCAGACATGCTGACCATTACACCAACGGACCCGTCGTTAAATTAAATTAGGTTAAACTATAATCTTCCTAAATATGTATAAGGCATGTACCTAATAATCAAAATTTAAAACGGTTTAGCCATAGATAGCAAACGGTTGTAGCTTTCCACTGCCGGTCAGTTGGTAAGAGGAGACGGGGATGGCCCGTGAACATCTGGAAACGATCAATTGATAGCGAATTTAGAGCAGCGGAATTCCTCTGGAGCAAATTATAGGCAGCTTAAAATCGGGAGGAATATGTAAACCCTGGAATATAATAGGCCCAAAATTACTTAAAGAACAATAAGTATTTATTTCGGTTTAACATCATAAAATGAACATTAATTTTAACATACATACATACACTTCACGCCTTCCTCCCAGAGGGGTAGGCAGATACTACAGATCTCCATTTGTCACGATCCTGACATACCCCTTTCGCTTCATCTACATTCATACATCTTTTCATACATGACCTCCGGTTTCGAGTTAACATACATTACCACGAAGTAACTATTATTCTAAGCGAGTAAATCTACTTATGCAATTATTTTATTCGAAAAAATTGACTAAATTACGAACACGTAAAAATAAAAACAACACCCATTTTTTCTTTAATCTATGGATTCGATTATTGAAATGTACGCATTAGACAACAACACATCTAAAGGTCACGTTTGAATGAGAATAAATAAAATATGGATAGAAACAATTTTCCGAGTCCACAACCTACGCGAAGCCGTATACTTCGCGTAGGTAGTCGCCAGATGATTAAACTTTCATTCTACTACAATAATGTTATTGAATCTTGGTATCTCAATTGAAAATGTATCTAATAACTTCAATAGAATAGAGAACTATTTACAATGATACAAAGGAAGGGTAATTGTAACTGTGACATGGTTCCATTGATGCTTTTGATACATTAATTATAGTTTCTAGCGCATCGAAACGAGCGATAGATACTGGATTCCCTTTACCATACGTTGCCACGGACAAGAATGGTGCAATCAAATGGGCGTGTCATTGGTGTTAGGTATATTTTATCTGTGTAGTTAGATATTGTCCTGTGCATATTATTATATTTTGTATTATTTTTGGACCTTTACACGTTTTAGAAGAGTGCCTAATCGCCTAAGTGCGATGCAACTGCTTAGCAATTTTGAAAATTGTAACGATACGTTTTTGTTTTTTCAAATTTGACCAAGAAATACCCCTTACAAACTTAATATTGTTCTAGTATCGTATTCGTAGTATCTATATTTTCTTGTAACAATGCTCTCTTATCATAACTGTGCTTACAAAATGTATTTTGTGCCTTTTTACAAAAAGTGCTATGTAATTGTTAATTTACTCTCTTATTGTTCAGTTTTGCTTTGGAAAAAACTGCTGTTGTTGAAATATTATAAATGGTCTTGTCAAGTAGGTATTATACTCATATTTTAAAACATAAATCCAAAAACTCTACGCTGAAACCTCACTCAGAACATTCAAAATGTATTCTGATACCGAAAAATAACCATCCACTCATCTATCAGAAACAGGTTCATGAGCAGAAAACCTCGTGAAGCTGTCTCGCTCAAGTTATGTATGATTATTCAAATGTATGTAGGCAGAGTATTCTAACCTACGTGAATCAGCGATGCTCAGCTCCAAGTTGCTTCGCATCATTAGTTGCGCTAAGCGGAATTCATTACACCACCCCCATCTTCATTTGCCTTCCAAAAACACCATACATCAATGTGACACAATATTTACCATAATGTGATTCTGTATGAAAATTTCCCACTAAGCTTCTGTGTTGCGTCTTACAAATTTGTTGTTTCATGTTTATCGCCGATCTCTTAAAGCGAAAAAAAAAAAACGCCAAGTAATCGTTCTCACAAAAGATACCACAGATGACACCAGAAAACAAATTGATGTCTGTCTTAGTAAGGAAAATACGGAAAAGAGACGTTTTATCAGTTCCGATGACGCTTTACTGGTGAATATACTTTTTAACTGCAGCTAAAGCATTTCTGAAGAAATATATCCGGTAAACAGAATATACAATTGCGTCCGTTCTTTTGCAATCCGTAATCAGGCCCCATACCACGAGATCATATCGATATGTGATAGGGATAGCGCTAGATGAGTCGTATAACACTGTCACTGTTACACGGCATAGACAATATTACTTTAAAGCCTCATGGTACAGGGTCAGGTAGAAAATCCCAATTGTACTATAAAATTAAACAGGACTTGCTTCGAAAATAACTTGGTTATATTGCCCCGCGGCTGACAGTCTCGACCTAAACATAATCTCTGATCTAAATCACCCTTAAAATTGTGTAATCTCAACTGGAGCCTGAATAAATAGCCCCTCGTAGACTATAATAAATCGTCACTATTATTGCAAGATAAACGTAATAGGTAGGTATAAATCCAGCGTTTCAGACGATGGAACACTGCAAAGATATTATTCATAAAATATCTTGAAATTTTTATATTATGTACGGTCGTCGAAGCAAAATGTTCTACCGTCTAACATTTTATGGTTGAAAATCACAAGAATCACATTAGATCAGAGAGTTAATTTTTACTTGACAAATAATTCAATTACTACATATACATTGGAAGTGTTAACAAAACTGACCACTATGCTAGGGCATTTTTCAATGTAACGTGCACATTATAACTCATTATAATTCGTGACCACGACGCATGCAACTGCGTCAAGTAAAATAACAAAGGTAAGCTCGAGTTTGTCTTTGGCTATATTCGCGCAGATACACCCGGTGCCTACTTACATTAATGTATTGACATCAATTCATTCTACCATAGACTGTTGTCCACGTTTCAGTGTTCCTAACTGCCTTGGTAGCCACATAATTAATAATAATTTACCTATAAGCTAATAATAATTTATCCCAGAGTACTTCCGCGTGAACAGATTAGTGTCACAATCACAAAAATAATTATTGACTATGATCAGCGCTGTGATTGGACAAAAAACTGCCACCGACCAACGACACAAAACTCTGATCATTCCTGATACCAATAAACGCAGTGTAACTTATAAATGAGTCATTACATACCTAATGGTTATTGCGTATTTTACATAAAACTGACGGTTTAAGTCGAGGTTAGTAGGTACAACTTCGGATTTAACTACGCACCAATAAATCGGAGGTAACTGCACCAAGACTTCATTCCCATCGTATATTACG
This sequence comes from Conopomorpha cramerella, assembly GCA_012932125.1. Taxonomy (NCBI): domain Eukaryota; kingdom Metazoa; phylum Arthropoda; class Insecta; order Lepidoptera; family Gracillariidae; genus Conopomorpha; species Conopomorpha cramerella. Next base: position 64,728 of record SJJU01000323.1, read on the forward strand.
ATAGCGAAAAATACGCTGACATCATCAGTTACAATTCCTCTGCCTCGTCGTTTTCTTCTACAGGAAGTACGGTTGTTAAAAGTATATAGCTCCATTCGCTATTAGGTAATTTCATCGAGTAACAAAATCGATTGGCGGAGACTTTTCACAAATGGCTCCTATCACGGCGAGTCAATAAATCTGATCGGAGCTCACAAGGAGCAAGTTCCGCTATTGTTAGTGTTGATAGTAAAAGTTTGTTAGCTGAACTTGTGTTATTCTTTGGCTATAGTGGTATGCGGTAGAATACTCTATGATATGCAGGATCTTGAAAGTCTTCATATATCGCAAAGCAAGTCATTTACATAACCCACGAATATAATCCTTACTAAGATGTGAAAATCGGCTTTGTCTTTAGTGCTGGTCTATTTAGAATAATGTTTCTTTCGGCTGGACGAAAAAGATCGAATAAAATGAAGGATTCATGGAAACATCAGAATGATTTTAGGGACTAAAAACATATTGTGTACTATAAATATTGTGTTAAATGATACTGGATGCGCTAAGTATTCTCCTAGTCATTTCTATACTGGCTATTTATTGGTGCTCGGATGTAGGTAGACCGCAAAAAATCGGGTCTAAAGCCACAGCCTAAATCCACCCTAAAGCTGAAATTCACAGGAATGACATTTACTTATCAGAATATAACTATTAACCTAATTAATGTTTTAGTGACACAGGTGTCATCCAAAAGTGTAGGCCTCTTTCTTGTCCGACCGTACATTTTATAATCTCATCATTAATCTTTTTCTCCCATTCCAAATGAAGACATGTTTTACTCGACGTATTGGAAAAAATCTGTTATTATCTTAAATTGTTTATATCTTCGACCAACATTATCAATCATCATGAAATAGACATCCAATATACGCCTTTTCATCTCAAAGAGGGGTAAGTAAGGTACTAATAGCACTTGTAAAGCAATTTCCACATTTCACGAAGCGTATTTAACCGAACGTGATATGTGGAGACCCTATCAATGTAATAGAATTACAAAACCTTTCGAATTGAGATGTTTTCCTTTACCCAGCTGGCGGTAAAGGCGTTAATGTATTTTAATCGGGTACAGTCCCGGAAACTTTGCTCGACTAAATGGCCAACTTATTCTTATCTACATAATTTTATAGCTGAACTAGAATTCGTGCACTGGTAGTTTTGCGTTATTTGGTACATTTAGCGTGCAGTTCTCCCTACGGCTACAGAACAAATTAATTAAATATATCCAAAACATTAATTCGATACAAAATCATTGAATTCAAACTTGCAAATACCGGTTTATGCCAATGAGTTGAATCTAAAATTAATGATTAGCAATGTTTGCGAACATCAATTAAATTAAACCGATACAATATTAACTTTGTTTTTTTTTTTACATTTTAGATTCACCAGATTAACATCAAAATGCAAGAATCGCAGGGAACTAAAACATAGAAATTGTGAAATATTCTAGATTCTTCTCAGCCACGGGGGGCGATTGCTGTTGAACATAGACCTCGCCCTTAACACTTTTGTGGATACTGAACTTAAGACAGTTAGAATTTTTTTTCTGTTTACATGCATAGTGCGAACCGTAGGAAGTGGAATGACTTCCCGGAGTCTGTATTTCCTGCGTAGTCTGGGGGTCTTCAAGTAACGGGTAAATAGGTACCAAATAAACAAGTGTGCTCCATCGCAGTATGACCACATCGCTTCATTAGGCAGGATAGTGGTCAACCGCATGTTGCTTTAAAAAAAAACCGCGGCCCCAAGATCGTCTGCCCATCTATTCGGGGTACGCTGAAGATTTTTGTTCGAGGTCGTCATTCGAGAACCTTTTCAACTCACACCTCGGTTCTTCGGAATTGTCTCGATGGACTGGTATTCTACTCGGCCTAGTTTTGTGGTGATTTCATATAATCATTGCAGAACCTTAATATATTTACCTACAGTCGCCGCGGTGTTGATCCTTTAGTACTGCTCAGTTTTAGCGCAAATCGAAAGTCTTTCTCGTAGGTCATAAATACCAAAGATACGAAAGATATACGTATCTGTATGAAGGCACGTCATACAAGTTCACATAGAATAGGTGTGTGATTTGTACCACACATTTTCATTACTTCAATGGAACGGACTTTTTGAAGATATCTTGAAAACAGTCTATAGACATGAATCAGCAGCGAGACTCTACTCCTGTTCTACTCGAGGTCATATTTTACGCGCGCGTTCCGCCCCGGTCTTTTAGTCGCCTCTTGCAACAGTCAAGAGAAAACTTTAGTCTTATCATCACGCCTGAAACTGCTGGAAAAATTCTCGCTGCTACATAAAAATATTTTCTCATAAAGGTGAGCTTTGACTCATTCTATGCATTCCTTATTTAAAGAAACAAAGCAAAGCTCTATTATTGTGCTTAATTTCTGAAACAATACTGAACGAAATTTCTAACATACCTCAGGCAATGAAATTTCGCTCTCATGAAAGGATGCATAGAAACTTGCACCAACATTGTGTGTGCTTCTAAACAAAACTGTTCACACATTACTAGGCCAACTAAGTTGAAACACGATACTTCGACAAACACGTAAGTTCAAAGAAATTGGATAAGCATCGTAAGGGTTTCCGACTTCAAAAGAAGTTATATAAGTTCCCCTAAACGATCTGAGCAAGTAGCCACCATATTTCTTTTATTCGGAACGAAATGCCTTACGTGAGAATACAAGTTAAAATGAAACTTCAAGAAAACTACAGTGCCGTAATAACTTGACTATAATATGTTGAGCTGTGCAATCTATAGCAAGCAGAAGTAACGCCAGCTCAAATTGAATGCGCGACAAACTTATCAAACCCAACGGGTGTACTATGTTATTTTAGAAAACGCTTTTGAAGTTCACAAATAGTACAAAATATAGAACTATATTCAGAAAATTTTACTTAATAGTAGGTAGGATACACTCACGTACCCTTAGTGTAAGGAGGGGTGTGGAGTGGACACAACCTTTCGAATCTTGATTAATTTTTATTTTACAATAAAGATGAAGATTTTATTACATACACTGCACTAAAAGTACAAAGGGTGGACTTATCACAAAAGTATTATCTACCAGTCAACCTAACCAGTCAACCTCACAACATGGCATAGCAGGTAAGTAGTTATAGGTACGGTCATTTTATTTACATAACATTTACCGGTTGGAACCAATTCTTGTTATTCTTGATAAAAATGTAGCCCACAGACTTAATTTGACCATAGGTACGTTGTGAGTCTCCCTTCGGGGCCTTGTCGCCCGTGGCTCCCTTAGTGGAGACACGGCACCGTTTGATTTGATTGCAATCCATTTGAGTTCAAAATGGCAAATCAACGAAACCCGCTGCGCAATTGCTACAAGTTTGATTAGAGATAATTGTTTTGCGAATCAATCACAACGTCCCTATTCACCATGAATATGCCAATTGCTGTTATTAAAAGCACCAAACATAATCTACGTGAATGCGTCCCTCCACGAAGCCCAAATTAAACCTCAAAAAACAACAAATCTGCACTCGTACACGACGTAGGGATATCACAACCTGCACCATAATACATACCACGATGTGTCCTAAAACACGTACTTTTAGTACAATCAAATTATAATTTCCCATCCAGTCGATCATGAACACGAGTAGAGTGCCTACACCAACGTATTACTTACATAAGCTTAGTTCTTTTTGCATTGTAGTAAGTAAGTGATACGTCAGCGGCCAGCGAAATAAGCGAGAGGGGTTAGTAGGGCGGTGGGCGGGGGCGGGCGGTATTAACGCGCCTCCGAGCGATAAATCGTAATGAAATTTCCGCCACAGATGACTCTCCGGCTGCGACTCCACATGTAGTAGATAAGTAAGAAAACAAACATAAATATTCACCCATGTCGTTCGAAGGTATGTGTTTTTTTAACGCGCAACATTTCATATTATGGCTATTTCCTTCGATGAGATACGAAAAGTTTTACGATGCTGAACTGTAAACATGGACATTATTATTATTGAGTTCGGAGAAATTCGATCGTTCGATGGAATCGTCGAGCATCAAAAAGATAACTGTTTATTGCTTGTTAATAAGAAGTGCCTTTAAAACAAAATTGTTAAACATTATTTGTAGTAATGTTCCAAAGTTATGTTTTATACAGTAACAGTATTTTCATACGCCGGATAGAATTTATCAGAATACAGAGAAAACTGTCCTAAACAAAACGTAAATTGACGCTTGAGTTTATGGAAACCAGGCTCTATTAAAAAAATATGACTAGACTGACTTTAATATGTTTTGTGAATCGTCTGAAAAGTTTAGTGGGAGATAAAAAAGTAAGAGCATCCCAAACTAGCCTAAAATCCAACAAATCATGTCCCAATGATTCCCACCTTCTTCTAGACATCTAAATAGTAATTTGTAGCACATCCTGCAGAATCTTTGCAGTGACAAGTATTTAAATCTCATAGTGACAACTAGATTCAGACAACTTCGTTCAACAAATTGGCGGTCCTAAATCCAAAACCGAATAGCTGCCACAGTGGATTAGTTTCCAATCCTTGAACTTACCCAATGGCTTAGGCTGAATCCCGTAATCCGGACTGAGTTTGAAGCAGGGAAGTCCACCGTACCACTTCTCGGTAAGGATGTCCATGTAGCCATTCGATGAATATTTTGCAATTACCGCTGATATGCTGTCCTGCAACCAAAGACACGAAGTTGAGAATAAAATCGTTACATCACAGTACGCGACATATATATTTATAAACGCGCTCTCCTAGTCCCGAAACCGGATATTAAAATGTACTTACTAAGCAAATAATTATGTGATGACATTATCAAATAAAAACCTTAATATTACCTTAATGGTGGTGGAGACATTTTTATTAATTAAAACTGCCTATCTATTGTGGTTTCAGAATAAAGTAATGAATAATAATATGCTAATTATGAATAACATGAATAACTGTGGGTCTGGAATCTGTGAAGACAGAAAAATTCAACTCCGCTGAACTTAAAATGTCATTGCTTCCAGATTCCTTTTGTTACTGGTGAAAAAATGCTAAATTCTGAAAGTGCCGTCGTAATAATGTCAGCTAAATAAATATACCGCCGTTTTGTGAATATTCCAGAGAAGCGTTGTTATCCGACATCAGCTGTCACGTTACGGGAGCTAAAAAAGGTTTTTTTGCACAATTTTAATCACTTATTTGACATTTCTGTCAGTGTCCAGCGCACGTTGAACAAAGACGACATTTATCTGTGTAGGTACGTAGAAACACGTAGTAATATTTTTTTTACTTGAACTATAAAAAAATATTCAATTTAATTAAAAAAATACATTACTATTTAAACAATGCTTAACAGCACCGGTGCATCTGGGCATTTGCTTAGCATGTGTGAACTGTATTTTTTTACATCCTTTAATCATATTGGGTCATACATAGCGTCGACAAGGTAACTTCTATTAAGAAAGATATTGTTAACGCATAGATGATAAACGAATCCTCGTGATGGCCAAGTAATCACTTTAACGGCCCGATATATGACAGCTGTCATTTATATTTCATATCACTTATTCATCTAATTCCTGTCTTCAATTTATAGTTCAGGTGTAACACCCTCATGACAACTTTTTTGTGGAATATTTTCGTTCAGGGTTCAGGAATAATTTAGTCCGCATGTTGTCAATTTATGAGAGGAGCAGCCGCCGCGGCGCCGCCACCGTCGCCCCAATCGATCATAGCATTACCACTTGCCTACACGTCATCAATCATCGACCTATTTTCTTACGACCGGATTTTGCTTTCAAAGCCCGATTGTCCTCCGCTTCAATTTTTTTCCATCTCTCTCATTTTCAGATGCCGACAACAGATTCGAAATTATGAACCTAAACCTTTGTCGAAAACTATTGGAACTGACACCGGCAAATTGGTGGATATTTCATTAAACCGTTATTCACATTTTGCATTAATTAGTCCATTATGCTGACACTCATTGATACCTATATTGCGGGGATAATTGAATTAATTTTGTAGTTCATTAACTTTGTTATTTAATTCTACATATGATGTTTTGGCTGTTTTTTTTTTAGAATTGGAATAACTAAATGTACCTTCAGAGGAAATCCTTTAGTCATTCCAATGGCATATGCGTCGGCGGCTAGAGCTTGATCTCCAACTCGCTGTAGCTTGCAGCCGTGATCTGTGGCTCGGTAGTAGTCCAGGATCGGAGTATCAGATATCAGGAGGTCCAGTGTACCGTTCCTGAGAAGTACATGCAATGTTAAGGGCAGAGTTCTTTGAGAATCATATATTACTGGGGCTATATTCCTACAAATAATATGTTTATTTTTTCCATATATGACACTCGAGTGAAGGTCATTAAAATTCCATGAATATTATGGAAATATCATCACCCACAAGCACCACTAAAAGGCTAAGCAAACAAATAGAGCCCTTCGTCGTAAAAGCGAAGTGCTAAAACCCCGTAAAGCCAGAGTGGAACATAAACATACTCTGTCTCAACAATAAAAAAGGAATATAAAACTGACTTTCCATTAAACGATATAAAACTCTATGATTTAGACTGTAAAGTTGTGTTTCAGATAAATCCATTTTCGTCTCCTATGGCAACGCTCACCGGTAGGGTCATTCGGTGTCACTGCTCATTTCGTTTCCCATTTCACAACTGCTGTTTGAACGAAGTTTTTATTGGTTCAAGAATTTTAATTCTTTGATTGACTAAATGTGTCTGCAGACCCCGAAATGGCCTATAAAGCTATGTAGTGAAACCTAATAGGCAGTTCAATAAACTTCGCGAATTACGAGCTTGGATCCTGAGTCTTTTATAGAGCCATTAAATGTGGCTCAGCTTTTCAAGCCGAATTACAGTAATTGACCTGATTAATGCGAAAGTCATTGCAATCGAATAAATATAAAAGAATTTTGTAGAACCTTAGCCTTTGTATGCCTTCTTCGAGATCTTGAAATGCGAAACTTTTCATATGTTGTGCTAGCTGAGGGTTGTTCCGTTGCACATAATATTCAGCTATAGATGACTTTGCAGTTCCCACCCGCTGTGTAAGCCACTGAGAAATAAGAATAAATATTACAATGAATTCCAAGCAATAGTTGTTCTACTTATATTATAAAAGTATACTACTTTCAACATAACTCACATTACTTCTCCCTTGGAAGTCATCGACAGCATTGTGAAAAAACAGTCCGGCAATAAGCGCAGCAATGTTGGCAGTGTAACTAGCCACGAATATCACAGAAAATCCACCCCATACATTTATGAGGAATTTGTTTGGCCAACTCTTTGGTGCCTTAAAAGCAACCAAATGTCCACACAGCAGTCCCCACATCACCCACAAAGCTGATGATATGCTAAAATTTTTCGATCTCTGTCTTCCCCATGGATTCAATCCAAAGGGTGATAGCCATTCGTAAATTGCAACGGCGATGGCTGTAACATTCAACGATGTAAATATTGCTATCCACAACTCAGGAGAAAATGGAAGCAGGAATGCAAGAAGTGGTATATCCGGGCGTTGATTTGGTGCAGCCAAGATTGAAACACCACTAAAAAAATAAGGTTGACTGAAGTCTATAACCTCGGCTCTTCCTGACGACACACTCAGTGCTGCAAATGACATGTGGGCTGCTCCAGAAACCAAATCGCCAACAACACCATTCCACTTTTCATTATCTTCGTCAAAGATGTCATCGCTCAAATAATCTGACCCTTCTGTGTCGTCAAAGTTTTGAAATCTATTGCGATATTGTACTTTGTAGGCCTCTTGACTAAGTGTGTTCTCACTGAAGAAGTATTTATATTCTTGAAGTCTGTTGTAAGATTTAACAAGTTTCCTTGAACCGTATAAACCATCTTCAACGATGTACAAATGAAAATCGAACTCCAGCTCTTGCGCTATATTCTCTAAAAGGTCCATGGCAAGTCCATAGCAACAATGTGTCGCCATTCTTGCGAACATTTTTGGTTGGGCTGTTGGAAAAAAGAAATCTTCCGGTTCCTGATCTGAACGTTCAAGTTCATTGAAAGCCAGCGTGAGATTGTCTTTATCCGATGTTTGCGGGCGATGGCATGGCAGGCCACGTAAGCACTGACCATCTTCGTCCAATTCCCCTTCCATGACGAATGGCGGAGCTAGTGCTGTCACGATGCGGAAGATGGTACGGGCACCTGCCGATTGTCCGTGGGCCACAAAACTTCCTCCTGGCCACACTATTGTATGTAATTTCACATTCCGACCCAGTACCCGCCCAACTTGATGCCAAGTATTTGCGTTTTCAGTTCCAGGAACTAGATTTAACAATGCAAATGAGGCTGTAAGGGATCTTTCTGGTCGTTCCGTTCCACCAGCCAAAGCAGCTGCAGCAGCCATTCGCATTTCTCTGCAAACGAAAATATCACAGTTATAATCAAAAAGAACTATCAGATTTTTTTAAATTCCAATTCCAGTTGATTTCTGTTCTTATTATGTTTACAAAATTAAAACACATACATAATATCGTTGCATCTAGGTACAAGTACATTTTCCTATTAGACTAAAACTGTCAAGCATTCATCAAATTTCAGATTCGTTTAAAAAGTTTTTCTAAAATATTAAGATAATGTATACCTGAAATGAGTTTAAACAAGTACACATCACATTTCCAAAACTTTTCAAGGCGAGTAAACATTAAGTTAAGTTAAAGCCAGGTCTAGACAGTTAATACAAGTTGCGACTAACTTTGCTCTTACCCGGCAGCAGTAAAGACTGATCTTAAATCTTCTTTTGCTAGAGCAATGTTGGCTCAGGTGAGAAATGTGTGAATATTTCAAACATTTTAAGGTTGCAGTGAGATGTTCATTTGAGAAATACTTTCCTTATTTCAAAGTCTTTGAGAATTTACCGTAATGTTTATAACTATGTTCTGGAAAAGGATTTAAAAATGTGTTGAGGAATTTGAAATCGAAATGAAAAGATGAATTTTCAAATGGCACATTTGAATGTTGCCGCACTGCATTGATTACGAAAATTGATGTATGTTTTACTTTTCTGTTAATTAACTCTTGCTGTTTTGTCATTGGTAGCCTTAAATTCTCCAAAGAAAAAAAAATAAAATCTGCATAATTTAAATTTGATATTTGATTGCGGAGCCAACAACGCAAATTCTCATTAAGGTGTATTTTTTGTATAAATTCCTTGCCAGTGCTTGATAACCATTAATTGTTTCAAAGAAATGCTAACCTTAAAATATTCTTAATGAAATTGGCTTCTGCAGACAAGCACTGTATCATTTGGATAAATGAAATTAATTTTACATTTCAACGCTTTGATCTCAGGAACTCATTATGGGATTTCAATTTGAATAATAAACTAAACACACTGATATAATTAAGACAGAGAAAAAAAAATAACAGCTCCTTATAATGAAAGGAAATTTAAAACAAAGTTAGTATAGAAAAATAAGATATTAATGCATTTGCGTTCATTCATATGAAACCTATTTATCGATATTCAAGCTGTACCGCGCGGTGTTACTCACATTTTTTCAGTTTCTGCGGGAATTTTGGGGTAATATCTAACGTACCTGGGGATAGTGTAGCTTCCCAGCGGTAAAGGAATTTTTAAAATCGGTCCAGTAGTTTCTGAGCCTATTCTATGCAAATAAACAAACAATCATATCCTTTCTCTACCTCTATATAACATTAGTCTACTAGATTTTTTGCCAATATACATTATTAACAGAGTTAATCTCCAATTATAGTATGTAGGTATGTAATATACGTATAAACCTTCCTCTAAAATCACTCTATCTAATCGAACCGTATCAAAATCCGTTGCATACTTTTAAAGCTCAAGCGTACATAGAGATAGACAGCGGGAGCCGACTTGGTTTTATACTAGGTATGTATTGACATATAGAGTTATTCGAAACAATTTCTTAATAATAATGTATATTGGCAAAACCACGTTTACCGGGTCAGCTAGTGGTCCTATAAAACCTATTTCATCGAACCGTGTCGATGGCGCTCCGAGATGATTCGACGTACTTATATTTTTTTTATCATTCTAATGCCATTATCGTTGTGGAATGCAATAAATTATTGAGTGTATAATTTCCCGAAATTCTTCATGCACAAGCTTTTAAGTCGTAATTGAAAAACATGTTTCAACGCGATAATCTAAAATGTGGAACTACAAGTACTTGTGAAGTTCCGTGCTGCTTTGTGACGTATTTAAAACGAAAAAAAAATCATTGAATTTTCAGACGATAAAAAATGGTTTCAATGCGTAAAAAATCTATTTTTACTTTAACTGTCCACGGCATAAGGCACACTACCGCGAAAAGTGTGTCAGTGACCACAAAAGCTGCCAAAACTCTCCCCATTACCACTTCAGCAAATTTAATTCAGCGGCGCCGCGTGTGTCAACCGTTCATCTCGCAGCCATTAATTTGTTCAAGCCAGCCGTACCAGCTAATTGGAGGGCCGGGGATGGGAGATCTATGCCCCACAAATTTCATTTCCTCAAGGTATCTCCGAACAGGGGATATTGGATTAAAGTGGCTATCATCGCAGTCGATCGATGTAGGTAAATTATAAAGCGCTAGCTGATAAGCTAGAATTACTTTGTAGCATAGTTGATGGGTACCTTACTTAGTAGGTTGATGGTGTTTGACGTATTGGATGAGTTAATATATCGACGAGGTTCAATTTCCACCTTCATAAAAAAAACAGATAAATAATTGAGATTGGCTATTAAAACTAACTTACTAAGCCTTGGTTCTTCGTCCTGTTATATAACTAGCTGTGGTGCTTCTCGGTATTGTAGCCCAAGTCCATGTACGTATAAGGATTTAGGTTATAATCCATCCGGTTTATATCTACTCATCAACTTTCTTCAACATTCGAATTTCACAAACTTTCAATAGATATAAAAAATCTTTCATTCTTTATTAGTATAGATAAAGTCCCTGAATTACCTGTATCTCAGACAGTAGTGTGACTTATGATCGTAGAAGACAAAACAAAACAAAAATACTTTCTTTTAAATATGATTACCTATGCACATTTAAGTGTTAGGTATGATATAGATAAACGGGATATCATGTGTTTGTCCCATTTAATTGTATTCCTATTGAAAATAATAGAACTGTATTCCGGAGTGGACTAACATGAAACGAGCAAATCAAGTGCCACAACCCCATATAGCTTGCGGGCGTGATGCTTTACCGTTGTGAATTTTGGTTGCCGACCGTTTGATGCGAACCACAATTTTAATACCGTTGGGAAAGCTAATCAGCAAAACGATGTACACTGGATAAATTTGGTCGCTAATGTAGAAAAGCAGATGATGTACCGCGATTTCACTTGCGTTGTTTTATGTTTAATGTAGGTATAATACACATGGGCAGACACGTTAAACTTATAAAACGACTCTTCTCCTTCTCTTTTGCGCGTAAAAAAATAGGAAATCCTGCACTGTGTTTATTGGATACTGTTAACCTTGCTTATTAGCAAGTATTAAACTAACACCTTGATCCACACAAAAATAAAATAAAATAAAATATAAAATATGACATCTACGAAATAGACGAATGTACTTACGTCTATTTACGGTTTAAAATTGATGTAATATTATACCAATTCACTATGCGATATGATAATTCGTCAATAACGAGGAAGACCACTGATAATTTCTGAAGTTACGAAATACCCATCATTACCTACTCTTATGGGCTCTGTCTACCCCACCATAAAGAAATACACGTTTTATAAAAAAAAAAACAGACAAAAACGCTTACTTTTTTATTTTCACTAACGAAATTCACTTCGGTATCGCTCTAAGTAATTAGATACGTAGTCTGAACAAGTTCATTCCTTTTTACAGTTCAATTAATACAAAAAGATCTCGAGCCGTAACCGATGATAGTGGGTAAGTATTAACCTCCCTGACCTAATTCCGCCGCCCCCAATTCTGTTCAGATGTAGAAAAAAAATATATAATACCAACAGCCTCCGACTACGGGGCGACTAAGTCACGCTCATCATTTGCGAGTCATCTTGGTGAGTCAAAACATGTTGCAGCGGATTAATATGAAAAAGAAGGAAAATGAGTGCTGGATCCGTTTTCTTGGACTTTCTTGGATGAATGACGTAAAGAAATCTCTTTATTCCTCCTCTAAGTGAAAAATTGTTTGTCTTAATAAAAATGGTTTGACCGTGATTTGACAGGTATACACTTTACCTGTACGTTGTTTCAAGAAAGGTTTGGTTATTTTTGAGGGTTTGCAGTGATGAAGAAAAATTAGAAGCACAAAGTATCGCCATATCAATCTGTCTATCTGATTGGTGGTGTAATATTGGTTGAATATACAAAGTGCCAACCAACAACATTAAATTCAAAACGATTTCGCACTACGCACGGATGCACTCAGTATAAAGTCATTCACATTCAGATACATTTTGCAAGCAAGTCATTTTCTGCAAGAATTAATGTGCCGCAAAAGTATTATATTTCTAAGTTAACCTAAATAGAAGATTTTTTGGTATAGACATTTCTAAATCTAAAAATACTGCAAAACATTTTTGGGTAGTATGAACGTCAGTGGGGTGACATTGTCGGTTATGTAAATAATACTAAAATATCATCCTTACTAATATTAACGGCGATGGGCTCACCCCCTGTCACGTTGGGTTAAATACGCTTGGTGAACCGTGGGCATTTGCTTATTAAGCAAGTGCCTCTGCCTACCTCGCTTTGGGATTAAAAGGCGTGAAGTGTATTTTTTTTTTACTAATATCAGAAATCGTATAGTGAGTTTGTTTGATTGTTCCCCTTTCACGCCGTAACTACTGAACCGATTGCTTTGAAATTTAGCATACATAAAGTGAGAAGTCCGGATTAAATAATAGAGTACTATTTATCCCGGAAAAAATTGATATTCCCGAGGGATTTAGATTTTTCCGTAGGAATGATAAGTTTTCTTAAAGTTGTCCTTGATACCGCAATATAACCGAAGTCCACGCGGGCGAAGCCGCGGGCGGAAAGCTAGTAATAAATAAATCTATCCATACAAAGGGATCACTCAGGTCTTTAAAACTACGCAACGGATCTTGAATCGGTTTTCTTTAACAAATAGAGTGATTCCCGAGGCAGGTCTATAATATGTACTATACATGCATATAATAGCAGAGAAACACGGTTAATAATGTATATAAACAAAACAACGTTTGCCAGGTCAGCTAGTTATGTATAAATTATTGTCATTTTCGTGTACAAAATAGTGCTATCCCTGTCGAGCTTGTATAAAATAACAGGGACATCAGGGAATCGATTTCATTTAAACTGTCGAGAATCGCTACAGTGTTGAGTGTGCTCACCATCATGAGTGTACCATGTCTCATGTCTTCAGCTGAGTAATCTAAACCTTGTGTGGAGCAGTGGATAGGCACATCATGGACCTCCACTTGTGTGTTTGCATCAACATGTGTAATATTATTTAAATTCTATTATTATTATTGTTATCTTTGCAATGCCCTAACGGGGTCATGTCTTAGACTTAAGATATATGGCAATAATATAGAATAATAAATTTTAAAAAAAAAACCTGGAAAAAATTATTCGGCCGTTCCCATCTTTATTGTTATCCATTAGTGAATGCTCACAGGTTTCCTGAAATCAGTGCGGCCGGCCTCTTTTGTGTATCTTTTATCTTTAAACAAGCAATTCTTGTATATATATATATATTGGAATCTCGGAAACGGCTGCACCGATTTTCATGAAATTTGGTATGTAGAGGGATTTGGGGGCGATAAATCGATCTAGCTAGGTTTAATTTTTAGAAAACATCTTTCCAACCGTGTTTTCGGGCATGAAAAATGAATATTAAGCAAACAACGTTTGCTGGGACAGCTAGTATTATATTCTTTACGTAGCTAGGTAGATATAATATTACGCGTGGTTTTGTGTGAGAAACTGTGGTACGCGGCCCGTGTAAAATTCATGTTGCTAGTAATAATGCTTTTTCATTCCGTGCTTTTAAACGAGCGCCCGAGGTGAAACGTGATTATGAAGGAGAGATGAAATTTAAAGCAATTATCATTCTTTATTTCGGACTGTTTAACAACATTTTTAATTAATTGTAGGCATCCCGGGATTTCGGCGTATTTTCAGTATTTTTGCACTTCGGATAACACTATTATGGCCAATAATCGCGATGTAAATATTTCTGAAAATATACGAGACTCAACTTTGTCAGTTGTAGGTATGATAATATGGAAAATAGTTTGCACTAGACCTTTGTATAAGTCACAGCAAGTTTATGTGTACCTAAGAGTTTTTTATGCTAATGTTAATTTAATGTTAAATTAATTGAAATAGACTTTATTGGTACAACAACACAAGTTGACATTATTGTTAACAAAATAATAAAAAGACAGGGAGATTTGACAATAGATAAAGTAATATAAATCGATGTAAAAATAGAAATGACTCTTTAGTGCGTCTGGATATTGTGTGAACACCATATGTCAAAGTTCGAGGAATCATAAACTAGAGTTAATTTATCTTGTTATCATAAGTCAATGATAGTGCATCCGAATTTATGTAGGCACTTATCTGAACAGCATTCCGATATGGACGCTGACTTAGACGGAGGCCTACTGTCAGCGCCCCTGGCTAACCGCCAAATTGTATTCGAGGCATCAACCCAGTCATGTTAATGCAATCTCGTTGGATTTCACCCAAAATTTCACTATTTATTATGCCATACATAATCTTACGTCCGAAATTCACCTAAAGGGTGGACCTTAGGACCTCAATGACGCCCTAAGGTTTTGTCCACATCCTTCAGCCACATTTAGCATAATAAAGAGTTAAGAAAATGAATATACGCCTTCAGTTAGAGTCCATTTTCAAATTGCTAACCCATAGCCTGACTAAACCTACATATCCAGATCCCATAATTAGTTCCTATGACATGCCACCAAGAATTACAACCTGATGCATTCTATTTACATCCCAGATTGGTATGGGCCATGGAATATTTATTATTATTTTGGAAAAAACCCTCGTTACTGTTCATTTCGTTTGTAATTCTCTCCTTTTATCTTCAACATGGATTTTGTTTACTGAATATTTAATAATAAATTCGACAAAGATTGCCAAGTACAAAGGCTAGATACCTGCTTTTACTGTCTTTAAATTAATTTCTGTTCCAGTTTTTTTTACGACTATATCATATAGGTGATGATAGTAATTAAATGAAGAATTAAAGAAGCCCAGATAATAATAGGAGTTTAAACATCAGGCGACATAAGTATCTTCATCAGGTATTATATAATATAGTTATGTAATTTATCTATTAAAATTTACAATTTATCAGTGTTCAATTTCTTAGATGAACTAGGTCACTTCAGAACTGATAATACTTTTTGTTACTGCAAAATGGTAAGCGTTTGACAATCATCCCGCCTGGTCCTAAGTAGTGATGCCGTCTGTGATAAAACACGTTTTACCTAGTACCTGTTCACCCGTGACTTGAAGGTACTCAAATATACTGCGCAGGAAACACAGACCGGCAAGTCATTCCACAATCTGGCGGATCGCTTTATAAAAGTAGACGGAAAGCGTTTGGTCCGCGTAAGTGGTATTTCCACCTGATACGAATATACAGGATGGAGCTTGTTCAAGCAGCCAATGCTTGAAAACGAGAAAATCATTAAAGTGTTGATTTCTTTGGTGAACGCATCGAGAACATTCTGGTCCGCATAATTCAAAATCCCTTGTTGTGGAATTTTATCTGAAAGTTAATACCGGCTAATCAATCAATGAACATTAGCGTAAAACAAATTATTGACGCTACGTCAAATAAATTTCAGTGTAGAGTGTTTTGCAAAAAGCCAACGATCCGACAAGCAATCTTATGCGTTTCACTTAGTAAGACATGGACAGATAAAAAAAATATATTTCTGATAATATTTATTTCCAAAGTGTTTGCTCCTGTTACCCATCCTGTATACAGATTAATCAGGAAATTTCATTGTTTCGACAGACGACCCTACAGAGGACCCTATATTTCAGGAAGTGTCATTGACCCGAATCGAAAAGTCGATTATTTTTTATAATTATAAATTAACTAGCTGATCCGGCGAACTTCGTACCGCCACGTATTTTTTTTATTAATAGTTTTAACTGGTCTGAAACACATTTTATTAAAAGCTTGCTTAACATGTGTATCCCGAAAGTTGTAAAGTGCATGTCGTAGGAATGTTGGTACAATTATTGCTTTGTTGGCAAGAAAGATCAAGGGGAGAATCAGTTTTAAAAAATCCGGTCACAGTTGTAGATACAATTTCCTCATACCTACGGAACACTTATTGCAGAACACTATATTCAGTGATTTATTTTGTTCTGCGAAAACGTGCAGATTGTGGGGATGTGGCTATGAAACACGTAACCACGTGAAAAACATGGCGTACTCAAGTGTAATCCAACTACTTTTAACGTTTGACCCTGGATTTATTAATTGTCATAGAGAAAGCGACTGTAAATTGAAAGAAAAGACAATTTTGTTCACAATTAAATACTCTTAATCAAAAACACAGTTATTGGGATAAAGATTAATATTATTACGTTGATACAACTCTTAATAAATAATGCATTAATTTCGACCAAATTTGATTACCATAAAATGGTTCTAGTGAGTTAATTTTAAAAGATAGACATATACTGTCGCGGACTTTTTTTTAGATCATTTCAAGAGGAATAATTCTTTCATACATATATTTTTGGTATCTTGAACCGTTTTCGCAGCGCACGCAACGGAAGCCCTCAAGGATGAATAATTTTCCCCGTTAATTTCACATTTTCCATTATCTCTTCGCTCCTAATAGTTGCATCGTGATGTTATTTAGCCTATAACCTTCCTCTATAAATGGTCAACACAATTTTTTCAATTTGAACCAGTAGATCCTGAGATTAGCGCGTACAAACTCTTCAAGTTTATAATATTAGTATAGATATTATGATCGGTATTTCCTGGTCATCCTGTATAATATCCGAATATGTTCAAAAACAGGCGTAGTTTTGGAAATGGCTTCATCATTCAGCCCATATCAGGGTTTACCTCAAAAGGTCTGTTTCGAAGCGTATTCCCTCAGAAGTCACAAAGTGGTGCGAAAATGGATTATGTGTCCCGACGGATTACGGAAGATAAAGCTTTCAACATTCCCTTTTACTTTTGGAACTCTTACTTTTTCAGATACATACATACGTTAAAGGTAATTAGCCAAAGGGGTTTAAGGGTTTAGACCCGTATTTTGTGAAGGTTGATCAATACTGAAGGTAAGTAACTACTTCGATATTTTTTGTCTCTTTTACACCAAACAAGGTTAGAGCAAATTCGCCAAACGGAGTGTAGGACGCCCTCAGGCAAGGTGGACTGATGATATGCGCAAGATGGCTGGCAGAATCTGGATGCGAGTACCCAAAAACAGATCACAGTGGCGTGCAATTGGAGAGGTCTATGCCCAGTAGGGGACAAATAGGGCTGATGATGATGAAGGTTAGATGACCAAAAGCTTGCTTTAATCTTCTTTCTGTAAAAATATCTTTGGTTCCGCCAATAATTTTGTCAACGATAAGTTTAACTCAAGACTAGGTAGGTACCTACTTACTAATTTCGAAAGCAATAAATACTAATTTGCAGAAGCTGAAGAAAATGACCCCCATAAAAATACCTATCATCATTATTACTACAAGTACCAACCGAAGGACACTTTTATTTTACTCCTATTGAAAAAGTTTCATCCCAATCGACCTTTTATTATTCCGTCATTGGCGTCGTAAGGGTAATTAAAGTAAGGTCGGCCCGTGACTCCCTCCCATTAGTTAGGTGTCGCGATTTTCACGAACTTTGGAGAATCCTTTATATAAAATATCCCACTTCTACGCGATAGAGTTTGTTCGGGAATTTCCCCGCTAAACTTACAGGAACCTGGAAAGAAATCCATTAAAGTTCCCGTTGTAGGTGAACCGAGTCGGGTTGAAGTTTGACTTATGATCTACTGAGATATCTTGGCATTGTAAATTTGTAAGATTAACATTTACAAGAGTAAGTTGTAGTATTACTTTGCAATTTAAAGTAGTGGCTTAGAATGAAGGTTAATTTATCTTTCCTATCAAAGAAATCCACGCGTGTCCATTCCGGGTCAAACATAATTTTGTGCTAACTTCATCTAAATATCTCGCAGAGAAAAGCTAGCTGATTTAATTTATTTTTTGTGAATTTAATTTATTTGGCTTATATGGCTAGTATTTTTGCTCACAAGTATAATAATGTGAGATGATAATATGTTCCTCATTTTTTTAGTATGTTAGAGCCAGATCAGAAAAGACTAGATCTGAATCAATGACGTCTGGTCTAGATTTTTGGGGACAGGGTAGCGTTAGGCCCCACAAAGTAATTAACGACCGCATAGAAACAAGAGGCAAATACTCGTACAACAGAAATAAGTTTGGATAATGTGATTTGTATGAAACCAGGAAAACGTGCCTGTTGAAAGGAGACAGTATTAAGAAAATAGAGTTGGGAGGGTATGTGATCCATTCAATGTTCAATAATCAGAGGTTGAATTATTTGGCGACACAATAAAAAAAATACCTAACTTTGCTAAAAATGTATACCAACCTACATAAGCTGCTAAAAAGCCACCTAGTATAAATCTTTGATAGAAAACAAAATTACTTTCAGTACATTTGCGGGAATGTTATACAGAAGATTAAGTATTTGCGGTATTGTAAACTGAGCCCTATGCCATTCCCGGCCTTGGTTTTGCCTGTAGTCTACAAACCGTGAGAAATGGCTCTCGTGTTAAACAGTAGAAGATTTTTTGTGGTATTGTAAATTGAGCCTTATGTCGATCCCGTCCTTGTTTCCGCCAGTAGTGTACGAGCCGCGAGAGATGGCCCTCCTATGCCGCCGCCGCTCCGCCTACGTCAGCCGACCTAGTTCTTAAGGGTTCGGTTTAATCAGCCGTACGAGCGGCCTCTAACTGAACTAAGGAAGAACGCTATTGTAGATTGATAAGATACATTACGACGAAGTGCCATCAATTAATGTTCTGTTGAATAGATGACTTCTCATGTCGCGTATTTTTAATGTAACAAAGGATATAATGTATTTATTAAGAGCCGCTGTGTCCTAGTTATCGGATACCGCGATTTATAATGTTATGGGTTTGAGTCCATCAGTATACAAGTGATGACAAAAGTTACACTTGTGTAACTGTTGTCGGGAAAATGGCAAATGATAGAAATTGATAAAGTAACGTTTAATAACAGGCGTCATTATTTATAAATGAACCTGTCAATGAAAAGTAAAATGAAAGATGGATGTCTGAACTAACGAGAGCGGATCACGATTAATTTGAAATTAAAAGACGTTTACCGATTATTATTTTTTAGATTATTACAAAGTTTTTAATGTGATCCAATTGATAAACCTAGTAAAATTAAAGTAGGTTTGTCAAGGTTTCCATAACTTTTATCTATTTCACTTTTTTAATACTATTTTTGTCATTATGTCCATTTCTAATATCCAAAATCACTCGTAAGGAACTATGTATACGTAACCATCCGATGGTTTACAGACTCTAGTAGTTAAAAGTATGAAGTCAAATAATACTTAGATAAATAATTTGCTCTCCACGTCTGAACTGCACCAAACCTACTAATCTACTACCCTACTAACCCTGCAATTTCACATCAACGCTTAACAATTTTATGAACTTGAACTTGAACTACCGATAGTACCTATTCAATTTTTCTTATCTAAAAATAGTGTAGGCATCAACGAGAGAAACCTTTCTATTGTTCATACTGGACAAATACATATCACGTTCTCAAACACGCTACCAACAAAACCATTCAATCATCCAACCCGATATGTTTCAACACAAAAGTGTAATAAAACTCGGATAAAAACTAACAACACGTCTTAGAACAGAACGCATCTGTTCTCGTGCAGAACTTTTACCCTCGTCACTGTCTGAAACCCAGAACCCAAAAATAGGTTTCGTCAGCAAATAAATTAGAACCTATATCTGCTGTTGAGCTATTAATTTACCTGAAGAAACATTTGATAGGAACCCTCTGCTGGCTATTTAAATTAGATTTGTAGGTTGTTGTCGAGTGATCTTCGTTAAGTAGTGTGGCTTTCTCGCTCTTTACTCTCAGATTAATAGCAATTAATTCCGCTTGACGTTTCCAATTACGCTGCTGCTGGCCGGTTTCTTGGAAACCCTATTTCGATCTGTGGAGATTTAATGTCCGCGACAGTTTTATTGTAAATGTGGTTGAAAGAATTGTCAGTAGACTTGTATCGTGATAATAACGAAAGAATTATTGTACGCGTGAAGCCGAATTTCAGTTAGTGAATTGTTGTCTAAATTTCCATTTTTCCTTTATCTAATTTTTTTTGTTATTTTTATAATAACTGCAAAATATAGGAATATTATCCAGCATATTTTATTCGATAGAAAATCAAAGTAGCTTAAAAAGATTTGCTAATTCTTGTAAACGGTTAATATTACCCTTGGTGAACATAGACTTGTTTGTAAAAATATAGTCAGAGGGCGCCTTATCACCGCACCATTAATAAGTTTGGACCACAATAGAGATTCGCCTAGACATAGTCTATAATATTACACAAAAGTAATCTCGTGGCGGACTTTAGTCTATTTGCTTTTACGACGATGTTCGTTCGTTGGCCGCTTGTTGACTATTATCTAGTCTGTTGAACGTCTGACTTGGGATTGTTAACTTTTAATCCAGTAATAATTCGAAGACTTTCTATTCCAGCGGGCAGAATGTCGCAGAAAATAAAAATGTGCGACGGACAATTTAGTCGTCTGTTGTGTTGTAAAATAAAAGCGTTCACTTTTATTACCCAATGTATTACATTTTGTGACAAAAATGTACCTATTTATTGTACAAATATTAGCACTACTCGTTTAAAAGAATAACGTGTAAGCACAGTGACATTTTTTTTCTTTTGTTTGTGTACGTACCTTACAAATTCAATAGAAAAGTCTGTGGCGGCATCGCTCGGTTCTTGCCAGCACGAAGCCACTGCGTCGTTGAAGAACTGCGCCTGCGCTGACCACGCGTCACAGGCTCGCAGGACCCGTCTCAGAGCACCCACTACCATCCTCACCGCCGCACGTACAAATGTCCTATCTGACAAACAAAATGAATCATCATATTGCAAATAATAGTAAAATTATCAGATATGCTCATTTTCAACAGAAAATGAATCAATTTATTCCACGCCACGTGTTTGGACGATGATTGCTGCTCACCTGTTTTCATGGGCTGTGGATGCAACGTCAACAATCCAACCGGCAAGCTGTTCATTATATCTTCAATTTCTTTATACATGTCATTGTTTGCTTTGTCACTACTTTTCTCCAATACGCCATGATCTTTTCGTTTTTCTTTTTCTCTTAAACTATCTTCTCTTGATATATGCACCGTGGGATTCAAACTAAAGTTATCTTTGTTTATATCACCAGATAATTCATTTCTTTTTATAATTTTATGTCTTTTCAATTCATTTACTTTATCTACATGTAATATGCTATGTACATATTTATTAAAAGACTCTATTTTCTCTGTACTAAAATTATTATGACTACTTGATTCACTAATAAGAAGGGATTCTTCATCACCCTCAATTGAATTCTTTTCGATTTTAGAAGTTTCAACGCCTTTATTATTTACATAATTTCTTAACTTTCCCGATCTAATATTGCGACTTATATTTATAGATTGACTATAGTTTTTGTATAATTTATCATTGGCAATGTGCGCTTGCGACTTATTTCTAAAAATATGACGAAAAAAAGTATTTCTAGAGCTATCCACATGCCCCAAATGTTTTTCCCTATCATGATAATGTTTACTTTTCGCGATATCACTATGGGTTAATTTGTTATTTCTGTGTTCTACTGTATTATTGTCTACATCCACGCGTTTACTTCTATCCAGGCTATCATCATTCAGTGCATCTTCGCCGTCTTTCAATCGATCAAATTCCGCTTCAATGTCATCATTTTCCCGATCAGTTCGATTGTTAAAATTTCTGAAAACATCAATCTTCCTAGTTGAATCTACCCAAAGCCAAAAGAAATGACCTTCCAACATGTTCAATCGTTTAGCCTGATCCATCACTAGTTTGGCATAATGGATATCGCAGACAAGAACGACCACGCCACGGGTCAACCTCGATATTTCAGCGAGTCGCCTGCAAAATAAAGTATCATATTACCTCTTTGAATATTATAAAGAGAATATCAGCGTCTTTTGAAAATATTTTACCTGAATAGTGTCCGACTTTTGAGACTAAGTCGTGGCGGGAGAGAAAGCCATTTGGGATTTAAAGGCGGTGTGGAGAGTATCGATGAAAGATCTTTGCGAAGCGATAGCGTTGTGTAAATGTCCTCTTCAGCAAGCAAGGTGAAACTGTGCCAGTGTGTGTGCAAGAGAGTGGCTCTGGAAAGAAAAGAGTTAAAACTCAGAAATCGATGACATGTTAGATAGTTTCAACGTTACATTTTTGTTGTTTTAACTTTTGTTACAAGCAATAGATAGTTTTTATACCTGATAGCATGTAATGTTTCTCTAGCGGTGACCTCTAGGCGAATTTCCAAGGGAAGCAATTCCTGCAACAATACAGTATACCTCAAATTAATTCGTATTAAGAAATTAAGATGTAGGTTAATCCCAACCTTTCCTCAGCGAGCGATTTAAACAACTAAGGGTATCTTTCACAGGAATTACTTTATTTTCCCAAAACACATGTTGCTACCACTATCACGTATTTTGACAATAGTTCTATTTCCGAATGTAAATGTACCACCGTGCATATTGTGTACGCATATTCGAGGTGTAACTGCGGGTGAAGAAGGTTATAAATGAGCGTCATTTTGCAGAGCGCCGGGCCTTGCATACTTTGCCTGGGGTGAAACGAACAGCGAATATTTTTCATCTAAATTGCTATGATACCTACGTTTAGTTATGAACGCTTTTTTGACTTCCGAATTGAATAATAGATAAAGCAAACCATTCCATTTGACAAAAAAGTCTATTTCTCACTTTGAGAGCAGATTTATAGCCTCAAAAAGCACTACTAACCCCAATCTAACGGGAAAACTGCTGTGGTGCGATCAATGCTTCCCTGCCCGGGGATAATGGAATTTAATCAAGTAGGCTAAGCAGTAAAATAGTGGAATTGGCGCTTGTGAAGTATTGATGGATGTTTGACCACAACCACACTTAATTACTTGGGCAGAGCGTAGTGCAAATATATATTAGAAAATTTAATGTCGATAAGTATGAACAAAACTGAAGTTGGATTTGCGAGGAAGTAAAACTCATTATTTTACGCGCGGAGGGCAGAGCCGACGACGAGGCTGGTGCCTCCATTCTTTTGTTCGTTGAGAAAATTCTTTTTCATTTCAAACTAAGCGTAAACTTTAAAAGAGAAAGAAAATTGTTGTTGATTTACATGGGAAATCCTTTATTTACTCAAAATAATGTGAGAGCGTTTAAATGCGTTTAAACATTATCGTTCACTTAAACACACAACGTTGTTTACTAAAACTTCAGACTTCGAAATAATTTACTTCTGGAAAAAGTTTTTAACAAAAACATAAAATGACTTTGCAAATGTTATATAGGTATAACTGCAAATAGGTAATTTTTAATATTCAATTACGATCTATACAATATTCTTATGAATTATTTCAGATTATATTTATTTTGGCTGGTAAATATGGGAATGAGATATCACATTATTATCTACCTATAGCCTAATTATTTTGGAATATGAAATGAATGAATGTATGAATCTTTGCATTACAATAAATCTATAATTAATAATGGTTATATTGCAAAGTTAAAGTATTATCAAGAACCATTTCTTCTAGGTAACCTCATTATAATTATTACGGATAGCGATACTGGCCTAGGAGAAAATGGCAGCATGATCTGGACACACATGTAATGGCGGGGTGGCGCCAGTTGACTCAAAATAAAGATGTATGGAAGGAATGGAGGGAGACCTTTGCCCAGCAGTGGGACACAAGAGGCTTTAAAAAAAAGAAAAAAGAAAACCTAATCTATACTGAACCGAATTCGGTTGATTCATCTATTCTATTGTATAAGGCCGATCGGGTTCATTGCGGCTACGGGGTAAATTAATAACTTTACATGCCGAACGTTGTTAAAATACATGTTGTAATAGCTCCGCAGTCACTTTTTCCCTGTTAACTATTTTTTTATATCACTACCAAATTTAATTCTTCTAAAGATATTTATGCATTTGACTGTACCTTGTTTCTTTATGTCCTGGAATACATTATGCGATTTGCCACCGGCAGTTGTTTACTTGGCTATTCACAAAGGAGCTATTAATTAACTTGCGCTACAAGCGTGCGGTTTTGTTTTAGCTAGAGGGAGTTCCCCGAAGGTACTGTCGTGACCACGCAAATTATACACTGACCCACTCGAACTATGAATACAGTAACAACAACGGTCCGGATGGACAACTGTATACAAATCACAACAGAAGTTCTGTTAGGAGATGTAGTTTAGTTTAGGGCACATTGAACATAACTCAAATACCTATGTCTGTGTAAATAAATACATTATGTTTACTGTCAACGAAAGAAGTAGCTTTTTTAAATGATTGCAAAAAAGAAGGAGGTTCTCAGTTCGACGGTATTTTTTTTCTTATGTATATATAAAATACACACACTTCACGCCTTTTAAACCCAAAGCGGAGTAGGCTGAGGCACATGCTAGATTTTAATGCTCACAGCAACGTGGTAGGAAGTAAGGCAATAGTTGTTATAGGGTTCACACACCTTGTGGTATGTGGGTTGCATAGTATGTATGATACTACCGCCATCACTCTATTAATGAAAACCGCATCAAAATCCGTTGCGTACTTTTAAAAATCAGATTTCATACACAGCGACAGCCGGCGGGAAGCGACTTTGATTTACTATGTATTGAAGAAATAAAGTGTTCTAAGTCATTTCATTCATCTTGAGCAGACGCCAAACTAGCGAACTCTGTACTATACTTGGTGGCCAGAGACTGATACACTTAGTACATAAATAAATTTAAATACATACCTGCATCGAGTCTATATTTACGTAAAATTGTATAAAAAGAAGCACACAACCTCAGCTGATTACTAACGCTTTATGTCGGTGACGGGAAACCAACCCGGGGCTATCGTCCTAGAGGCAGGTGCCCTGACTACCGGCATTCTATTCCCGGTCCTCAATAATTTTTAATTTAAAATTTTCCCGAATGACCCCGGAAAATCAAGGATATTTTCGTAAATAAACAGCGGTATACCGCGCAGAATAAACTGTTCTTTGTTCTTCAAGTTAAATCATTGAAATAGGACTCGACTCGCAAGAGGAAAAAATGCAATTATTGCTTTTTTTTGTCCACGCTCTTCCCAGAATTTTGTAGGTCAGTTGTCACTTCCGAATTCCCATTTTCAGGGCTGTTGTTTTTATCTCTAGTTCCGAATTATAATTTCATATTTCGTATCCTGTGTAAATATCGGGATCTTTGTGGGAAGGCCTGAGGTACTTTTGTACACATGGGGTGTGTATAATACATGGAATACATAAATACAACGATTTGTGGCGAATTCCTCAACCTAATCGTAAATTTTCTTGTCCATGACTGTACCTATTCCATTCCACATACAAATTTGTACTTCATCTCCATGAAGTTTTTTAAAAACCATTATTGTAAAAATCAACTCATCTGACATTCTCCTTGACTATCGGTTCCTCGTATTTATGCTGTCCATTCTTTTCTAATTTTATTTCTATATCTATGAATAACTTACTTGTGAATAAAATTATATCGAACATAAACGATCCAAAGTGTTTACCTGCATCGGCTAACCCTGCATATTAATACAGTCCACTCATCAACCAAGTATTGTCAATCAGCTGGGTCTCCGGGTCATTTACCTTCAGACTCAGCTCTACACATACGCTATGCCGCCGTCTATAGCTTATGCACGGCCAAGGAAAAGAGGATTAAATAAAACTGAAAAATAAACTAATTAGTAAAGTAAATGTTTTTAACAAAACCCGGTGAACAATATCGAGTAGTATTAGTAGCCGATACGATTTTTTAATTTCCCCCACGATTTATTGCGATTGCCATCATCAAATCCTGATTTCCTTATCACGTGAGCACCTAGGAAATATCTTATTAAAAACAAAAAAAACATGAATATATAAATATATACTTTATGTGAATTGTTTCTCTCTGTTTATTATTGTTTTGTTTTGTAATTTTACTCATGTTGGTTTTTTTTAATTTAATTTTTATGCTATATGATTTTTGTATATAATTGTTCTCTAGGTGTAACATTAAGTGCGCTTTGGTCCTGAGCTGTCAGCCTTTTTGTAAATATTTATTAAAAAAATAAATGAAAACCATCGTCATCATCATCAACCCATACTCGTCCACTGCTGGACATAGGCCATTGGAGACAATTGCACGCCACTGTGATCTGTTTTCGGCTTCTCGCATCCAGCTTCTGCCAGCCATCTTGCGTATATCATCAGTCCACCTTGCCTGAGGACGTCCTACACTCCGTTTGCCAAGACGCGGTCTCCACTCGAGAACTCGTTTTCCCCAACGGTCATCGGTTCTACGGCTAATATGGCCGGCCCACTGCCCCCTCAGCTTGCTAAAACGATGAGCTATGTCGATGACTTTGGTTCTCTGTCGGATCACTTCCTTTCTGATTCGATCCTTCAGAGAAACGCCGAGCATAGCCCTTTCCATAGCACGCTGTGCGACTTTGAGCTTGTGGGCCAGTCGTGCCGTCAGTGTCCACGTCTCAGCTCCGTATGTCATTACAGGTAGGACACACTGATTGAAGACCTTTGTCTTCAGGCACTGTGGGATCGCTGATGTTAAGACTCGACGCAACTTCCCAAATGCTGCCCAACCCAGCTGAATTCTTCTGTTCACCTCGTCCTCGAAGTTGTTTCTCCCCAACTGCAATGTCTGCCCAAGGTATACGTATTTTTTAACAACTTCGAGAACGGTGCCGTGTACTGAAATCGGTTCCGGTAGAAAATGTTCATTGAACATGACCTTGGTTTTATCCAAGTTCATCCGTAGGCCGATCCGTAGAGAAGAATCAGCTAGGTCATTCAACATCAGTTGAAGGTCCTGCAGCGTTTCTGCCATGATGACCATGTCGTCTGATTAATAATACAAAATACTAATGAAAATCAGTGGTTTATAAACGACGAAGTTATACGCAAACAAACATAAAAAAGGCATGTGGTATATATACGGTCACATTAAAAAATACATTTTTATGTTAATTCGCTTAAAAATGTACTACCTGTCTCATGGTGTTTGATATCACCTGAGCGTGCTGAATACCGTCCTTAAAGCATTCTGAAAGTAAACGATGCAGTCTCGCGGAAAAATGATCTTCCTAACCACCCTTTTACGTGTTATTTCCCTTTCGCCCCGGATTACAAAATAACAAACATTTTTTTTGTAATTAAAATGTTATATGATGATAAAGATGATAAACGGAGGAGTGCTGACTTGGTTACGAATATTCTGTAAAATTAAGGTATATTCAGATATGTATTCTGGCAGATATAATTAATTACATTATAAAATAATATGTTCCGCACACATTTTTTTTTCAGAATGACACGCGTGATTCTGGGTTCCCAAATAACCTGAAAAAATAAGAACTGACAACTTCAACCTGTAAAATATGACAGATTTGTGGTTTTCTCATGTATGTTATTGTGGAAACTGAACCGAATTTAAATGGGATCAAACGGGAAAACCCAGCTTTCAATTAAAAAAGGACCATCAAAATCCGGTTTACCTTGCCAAAAGTCGTCCTTTTTTTTAAAACGGTTTAAAAAGATGCCGAGGATCGTGTGCGTTCGAGAACATAGAAGCTGGAAATGCAATTCTATCAGTGAGAGCTATCAGCAACTGGGAACAACTGAGTTAGAGAGAGATGAATAACAATGTAATGTTTATTATCTTCTACAATGTAAGTACTTGACGCCCGCGATTTTATACTTCTACTCTCCTCTGATGATATTAGGGTCTTAGCAGTAGGTTAGAACATCAGCTCCGTTGGGTTTAGTCCTCCGGATTCGCCCGTGGTGTTCTACCAAAAGACAATTTGTGCATCGTTTGTAATAATGTCGTGTCCCATTATTTAGATTTGCGATGTCAAACCAAAGTTTACATTGTTTTTCCCTCTCATTTCTATACCGTCTTTAGGTTAATTACTATGTGGGATGGGATCTAAGAAAGAAGACTGGATTCAGCTCTGGTCTATACTGAATAAAATAAAAGTAATATAATATTCCAAAATTTTAAATTACAAGAACAGAATTCAAACAGTACATACGCCCCTTACGATTTTTTAAGTTCTCCTTTGTTTATTTGGTTTGCCATCATCAAACTCTGACTTTCTTATCATGGGACCACTTCTGAAATATCTTCTTCCAAGAAAAAAATAATCATCAATATCGGTTCATAAACGACGACGTTAACCACGAAAAAACATAAAAAAGCTTATAATACAGTAGAATTGAGAAAGACTCCTTTTTTAAAGTGGATTAATCGAGTGTACTTACATTAGCTATGGTATAGGAGAAATGGACACTCGTGGGCGATGATCGCACGACGGGCACGCCGGCTCGGGCGGCCGCGCCCACCACGGCCATGGAGGCCGGCCCGCCGCCGCACACCACGAGGGCGGCCACGCGTCGCCCGCCCAAAGCCGCGCACGTACGCTCCAGCACGCGGGAACTGAAGCTGTGGAATTGCGATCTCTGTTGTAATAAATATGGAAAATAATAATAGTAGTATTGATTTTCATGGGGCTTGTTACACACCGCCCCCACTCAACCTAACTCC
>SJJU01000324.1:0-75481 GCA_012932125.1 Conopomorpha cramerella
AACGTCGAGCAAACAACGATGGTAAGCTGAATGCTTATCTTTGGTTAATTTTCGCGCCGTAATACCAGGCTTAAACTTTTAATATAATGTATGTTTAAAAAACAATCTAATTTATTGCCATTTAGCGGAACACGTGATCAGCAAGAAGCAAGACCTGAAGGAGGCTATGGCCTTCCTTGAAGAGTCACATCTACTAAAGATCGAGGATATTCTGCCTTTCTTCAGCGACGTCGTAACCATTGACCACTTCCGGGAACCTATTTGCCAGTCGCTACAGGTGAGTTTAGGAACTTCCGCATAGGACATTGTAGACATTGTTGCTGAAAACACTTGAAATTAATTAATTTAACTGTATCTGTTTTCTTCGTAACACGGGGAGGCATCGACCTATTTCTTATTGAATACTCTTGTCACTCTCTGTGATTAATCTTAGTAAACATTTTATGCATGCATTATTGTGAAATTAAGGACTATATTATGGAAAATCTTAAAAAAAAAACTGACTAGTCTGATTCGCGAACCAAGGTTTTCGTGCTACTGTCTAAAAGATGATGTATTAAACTTTTCATTTATTTATTTTATTTCATTTTCCAGGAATACAACAATCAAATAGAAGAATTAAAAGCCGAAATGGAAGAGGCGACGAAGTCGGCTGAATATGTGAGTACAAATTGTTTATGTTCTAGTGATCTAAGGCAGTCACAAAAAATATCAAGGTTCCTATACATTATTTATACCTATTTAACTCCGTACTGCGTAGAAAAATGTTTATTTATGGCTTGGTGGGCGTATCACCGTTATTATTCTTATTATTATGCCCACTCGTTAGTACTAGCTGACCCAGCAGTGTTGTTTTGCCATATTAATTAATTTTTTTAGGGTATGAAAAATAGATGTTGGCCGGAGACGAGTGGGCAAAGCGTTTTACGTAGTGGTTCCAATGAACGCAGAGACACTATTTTGAAAAGATGTAAACTAATAACTGGCTACTTTATTATTTTTTTTATTTTCTAAGAACTTTCGAGAAATAGTTTTTTGTTTAGTTTGTTTCTGCCCACAGACGTCTGGTAGCCGTTTAATTAGTAAATTAAAAATAACTACCTGCTAATTAATACACTATTTCTTGATGGAAGTCAACAAATAGGGAAGAAAAGTTATGAACTAATGGCTCCGGGTTTCGCTTGACCCAAACCATCAATTTGACTTGATTGCATCACTTCCATTGGATGGGTCAAGTGTATGAAGCGCCATCTGCATTCACCTTCAAAAGTGAGGAATGTAGTCTCTGCCTACCCCTCTGGGCGACAGACGTGAAGTGTGTATGTTAATTTGAAAGACGAAACATGTAGTGACAATCGATTAAGGTATCGTGCGGTTTTGACTAGCGCCAATCCATACTAATATTATAAGTAACTCTGTCTGTCTGTCGCTCTCACGCCAAAACTACTAAATTTGATATACAGATAGTTTAGAGCTTTCCTGATAAAGGACATAGCCTACTTTTTAATTGAATAAAAAATATATATATTGGCAAGACACAGTTTGCCGGGTTCAGCCAGTAGTTCACAACTTTTCTTCCCCGTTAAACAATCCCTTCTGTTCAGGTGAGGTCGGAGATAGCGTCTCTCCGCTCATACAGCGTAATAGTGTCGGCGTCCGACAGCTGTTCCCTGTGCGACATCGCGCTGCTGCTGCGCCCCTTCTACCTGTTCCCCTGCACGCACAAGTTCCACGCCGACTGCCTGATGGGACACGTGCAGCCGTATCTATGTGAGTAGATGATTTGTTTCTTGAGTTGCTTATGGCTTCAGATAGGTGTGAGATGTTATTAATTAGCCTTATTTGCAACTATTATATTGTTAGATTACAATTGCTATTGTTTAGTAAAAACCTCTTAACATTTTGTTAATGTTCGCCACATCGTCTCGGCCTAAATTCAGTGGCGGGCCGTGAAATTTTCATCAGGGGAAGCTGTCTCCTATGAGTAGGTACATACGACACAAAAATAACATTAAGTAGGTACCAATTTTGTGCCAGACTACAATATATTTCAATAGAAGATCACAACATCAATCACTAGTTTAGCAAAATTAATATCTAATTACGTTACTTCCCAAAATTTTGCTAAGCAGCTGATTCAGGCGCTGTATGCCAAAAACAGAACTGAACAGATCGTTGTGGAATGTGGATGCCTTCCTCTTCCCAAAGCACTACATAATAACCTTATTCTGCCTAAGTAAATACACTAAAAAAACAAGAAACTACCTCATAATACCTTGTGTTTGCTCCAAGTTCAAATAAAAACAGTCCCGGCGAAATTCGTCCGCGACTCTGCACTTTTCACTCATATTTAGTTCAGAGAATCGACCCACATTTGTAAACAAACACTTTTACACACATCACTTTCACCCCTTAGTCTCCATTTTTGTCTAATTTAATTATTTTATAAAATAAAGGCGCGAATGAACGTACATAACATAACCTAAACCAATGCATACTCCAATATAAATAAACAATACTTGCAATATGTCAACATGGCCGGCACCTCTCTCTCATCCGCTCGCTCACACACCCGACACACACTCTTTCTCTGTCGCACATAATTTCGCACTGTCAAAGCATTCTAGCCCTTATTATTCCAATAATGTATGAAAAAGCGCGGAAGAAGCTGCGCTTACGCTGTGGCGTAAGTTTCTCCATATTTTTCATAGTAACGCTCCGCGCTAAGAGACCGAGGTGAAAGGGATGTATACAGAGAAAGAGAAAAAATAGGAAGCTTGAGGTCTAGCAGCTTTCCCGGGCTAGACGATGCAATGAAGCGGCAACGTCCCATGAATTTGTTTTCGTTGATGCGCTAAATACTATGTTTTGATTGGTTGAGGCGAAATTTGTGTTACCTATCGATGGAACGATGAGGCAACATTGCACTAATTTGTTTTCGTTGACACGCGGAAGAATAGATTAATGAGAGATTAGTGTTTTGATTGGTCTAGAGCGAATTTGTGTTTTCGATACACATTTTAAATAACCGAAATTCTGTTATTGAGAAATTGCCTAATTTACAGTACCTACGTGACGACTAAATGTGTTATAGATACCTAACTACGCTAATTGTTTTAGTCAATTTGCCAGGGAATGCAGAGCTTATTTGCTTCTATGGACGTACCGCCCCTGCCTAAATTAACTTAGAAGGTAGTCTATAAGAAATACTGGTATATGTCCTGACCGCAAACCGCTATACCGCGCCTAGGAGTTGCGCAGGGCGATGAGTGGAGCCCGTTGCCCACCGTGAACGATGAAAGAAACAGTTTGAGCAACTGTTTCGCCTGCGTCTCCCCGGGTAAAACAATAAAGGTATTAACTTTAGGCTTCATTCCTTTTTCTCCCTTCAACTAATGTGGTTCAACACGCGGTTGCCCGCACATTTAGAAGAGGTGTCACGACGAGTTTAACGATAAATAAAATTAGGTCAGGATAAAGTTAAAAGTCGAAGAGCTAGGGGGTCCCATAGTTAAATCGGTCAGAAAATATGTCTTTAGCGGGAATAGGTTGACTTAACCAGTAACCCTGTATATTAACAAAAGTATGACGTATCTTCTAATAATTCTTAATATCTGGCTACACTTAGCTCCCGCGCGTCGCCAGAAGCTATCGGAGCTCCAGCGGCGGCTGTCGGGCACGACGGTGGCGGGCGGCGCGCGCGACTCTCTCCGCGCCGAGATTGACGACATCATCGCCGCCGACTGCGCCCTCTGTGGGGAGCAAGTCATCAACGACATCGACAAGCCGCTCGTTAGCGACGACGATGACGGCAGGCTTACGGATTGGGATTAATTATGGCTAGTTTAATTTTTATTATAGATAATATAGATAATCATAGATAAATATAAGCTGTTACCAAAATAACTGTAAAAATGTCATCCGACGTCAGTGTTTGAACTTATGTTATTCTCAGAACAACTTAACGAATGTGGAATAAATAGAACCACACAATTCTTAATGAATTTCACGTAAATATGTTAAAATGTGCTTTTTCATGCCATATGTTTTTATTGTTAACTTCACCCTTACGTCACGACTTACGTTATTGCTGGAACAAAAACATGATGCTATCATTTAATTTTATCTATACATGTACGTTAACCTAAGTTAAGACTGATGTTTATCTATTTTTATTTACGCTGTGATAAAATATGTAATAGATTTTTATTCTGAAATATACACGTGAAAAACATTAGTTACATATTGTTTCACTTGAGTAGTTTTCCGAATTTGAACTCCAAAATTTAATTGTTATCTACATACTGTCTTTTGGCTTTTCTACCAAATTCTGATTATTTAAGTAACGTCTGTGTATTGGCAACGTCGAGGGCGATTTGGGACAAACTGTAGCCCACTGTAGACACGCGTGCTGCAAGCTTGTTGACGCCAGAGAAGTGGGGGGTGTGTCTCTTTATGCGTCCGAAACGCACATCATGGCCTGTCCGACGTATCGGATTACTTTTCTGTTTAATAATATACAATACCAGACTTCAAAAGTACTGGGCCTAAAAATGGTTATAATTATTGTTATTGTAAATACTGATATTATTACTACATAGACCTGGTTATGGATAGATACTTACCTATTTAAAACTATGAGAGAACTTGAGTTGAGTGTTGCTCAATAGCTTACGGGATCGTTGATTCTATATTTTTTTTTTATCACTATGTACAAGCGTATCATATATATATTTATCAATATTTATATAACTACATCATTCTAAATAGGTCTGTTCGTATGAAAAAAAAAAGTGTGCGTCAGGATGGCTGGACCATGTTGCATTTTTCAGTGTTTCCTTATACGAAAAGTTAGTACCAGCATGGTACTAGTTGGTACCTATCGTAGAATAGTTGGTACCTACGTAAAAAGAGAATAAATATCATTTATAAGTGGCCCGCCATTCTGACGTCAGGATGGCTGGACCATGGTGGAGTTACCCTAGTTACGGTAACTTTGGGGGGGAAACTAGGTGTGAATCAGTTAGCCTATAGTTGGTACCTTCGCAAAATATCAATTTTATCCCTCTAGCCCCATTAACACTAGAGTTATAGCCATTTTAGTAAAAAATGTCCTTAGCAACCACTTTTATTGAAATATTCAGTTAAGTACAAAGCATTTGCGAGGTTTCTTTACATAAACCGATAGTTCCTACATAGGAATAGTTAGTACCTATCGTCAAAACATTGGTACTTACGTATAATTAGAATAAATAGCATTTATTTATTCTGACGTCAGGATGGCTGGACCATGGTGGAGTTAGCCAAGTTACGGCAACTTTGGGGGAGAAAATAGCTGTGAATCAGTTAGCCTATAGTTGGTACCTTCGCAAAATATCAATTTCATCCCTCTAGCCCCATTAACACTAAAGTTATAGCCATTTTAGTATAAAATGTCCTTGGCAACCATTTTTATTTAAATATTCAGGTAATTACACAGCATTTACGAGGTTTCTTTACATAAACCGATAGTTCCTACATAGGAGTAGTTAGTACCTATCGTGAAATCATTGGTACTTACGTATTATTAGGATAAATAGAATTTATTTCATTCCATCCATGCCAGCAATATTCAACCCAAAAATTCTTAGAAAATATTGTTCCTTACTCAAAATTCTCTATATTTTACGTCAGTTTTGGATTGAAAGTTTAATTGATTTTGATCTGAGTTGGTATCGCTTTGGAATAATTGTATAAAATACCGAGTTAAATAGTAAGACCCTGTATACGTGAAAAGAATCGTAAAGAACAGTTTACACGTGCGGCCTGAATAATAAATAAAAGTAATATTTACATAGACCAACCAAATTTATACATTACCTATATCTACACATCAATATTATTAATTACTAAGGCACTTATTTAAGTACATGTCAACAACTAACAAGATTTTTTTTCATTTGTGAAAGAAGTCAAATTACATACTCGGTGTAAAAAGACCGTGAAAACGTTTTTCTGCTTTTCAAAATTAAAAACTGGAAAAATAATTCTTCAGAATTGAATATTTCTCAAAATAGTAACTATAGTAAAAGTTGTTCATTTTGACGACGCGACGCGCAATAAGTTTCTAAGGTCACGGTAGAGAGTTTTATACTGAATATTTTGTTGAAACCTGTTTAGTAGGAATAAGATTCCACCGCCATTTTTTTCCCTGTCAAAAATGACCGAAGTCTTCAAATATATGTTCGATATTAATCGGTTTTTTAATCGTTATTGAATACTGCGTGTAAAAGGACCCCGAATTTAAAATAATTATTAATATAATAATATAAATTATAATTTTAAATTATTGTTACGCGCATAAATGCGTCTGTGGTCCAGTTGGGCGGATACTTGACTTGCAACCGGGAGGTCGCGGGTTCCGGCTACTGGATGTTGAAGATTGGTACACCCAAAGGCACTCTTTTTCAGAGTCTATGTACGCAACGCAACGCTCGTACGGTGAAGGACAACATCGTGGTGAAACCCGCACACCACAAGTTGTGTGAATCCTATAACGGCGATGGGCTCACCCCCTGTCACGTTGGGTTAAATACGCTTGGTGAACCGTGGGCACTTGCTTAGCAAGCGCCTCTTCCTACACCGCTTTGGGATTAAAAGGCGTGAAGAGTATTTATTTTTATTTTATTTGTTATTATTCAGGCCGCACGTGTAAACAGGTCTTTACAATTCTTTTCACGTATATAGGGTCTTACTATTTAACTCGGTATTTTATACAATTATTCCAAAGTGATACCAACTCAGATTAAAATCAATTAAACTTTCGATCCAAAACTGACGTAAAATATAGAGAAGTTTGAGTAAAGGACAATATTTTCTGTCTAAGAATTTTTGGGTTGAATATTGATGGGATGGATGGAATAAAATAAATGCTATTTATCCTAATAATACGTAAGTACCTACCAATGATTTGACGATAGGTACTAACTACTCCTATGTAGGAACTATCGGTTTACGTAACGAAACCTCGTAAATGCTGTGTAATTACCTGAATGGATGAAGGATTTTTTTACTAAAATGGCTATAACTTTAGTGTTAATGGGGCTAGAGGGATAAAATTGATATTTTACGAAGGAACCAACTATAGGCTAACTGATTCACACCTATTTTCTCCCCCAAAGTTACCGTAACTTGGCTAACTCCACCATGGTCCAGCCATCCTGACGTCAGAATAAATAAATGCTATTTATTCTAATTATACGTAAGTACCAATGTTTTGACGATAGGTACTAACTACTCCTATGTAGGAACTATCGGTTTATGTAAAGAAACCTCGCAAATGCTTTGTACTTAACTGAATATTACAATAAAAATGGTTGCTAAGGACATTTTTAACTAAAATGGCTATAACTTTAGTATTAATGGGGCTAGAGGGATAAAATTGATATTTTGCGAAGGTACCAACTATAGGCTAACTCCATCATGGTCCAGCCATCCTGACTTCAGAATGGCGGGCCACTTGTAAATGCTATTTATTCTCTTTTTACGTAGGTACCAACTATTCTACGATAGGTATCAACTAGTACCATGCTGGTACTAACTTTTCGTGTAAAGAATTACTGAAAAATGCAACATGGTCCAGCCATCCTGACGCACACCCTGACGGAGCTTCTATGATATTACACTTTTCTTTATATTGTCAATTTTACCTCGTATAATAATCACATTTATGCCGGCTGGAAATTTTTAAAGTTTTTCTACGTTTTCATACTTACTTACAGAAGCAGTTGCCTGCGGAACTGGTTTATTTAACCTGAATACTGTGTTTCTACAACAGCGGCTCTTAATCCCTAAGATAATCCTTGTTAAGCCCATTTCCTCCGGAATTAGTCGTTTCGTGCGTCATTCCATGTCCGGTTGATCGTTCGCATTGTGAGGTATTTTTCGACTCACATAATCTCGTTACCCGGGCGCCCGGCAACTGTGACAAGGGTTGACCCGGAATTAAGTTTGTTAACACCCGCCCTATTCTGCTATCGATGATGTGAATAAGACTGTTTTATAGCAGGCTTTTATTTCTATGGTGGTCAATACCTACTTGTATTATTTCGACTGCCACTGAATGTAAGATGTTAAACGTTATATCTTACACGTTTAACATCTTACAAAAGCAGGGATTCACTTATACTTGACGGGTTTAGTGGTCAACATTCGATTCGGGTTCGATTCCCACCACTGACAGATAATTTGGTGATAGGCTTTTAAGTACACGCCGGGAACTGGGTCCGTTTCGTGCTGCTCATGTGGAGGAAAATGCCCATAATAGCCACGCTGCGCAAGCGAGTTGACGTTCGCAGAGCGCAGGTGACAATACTGCCTATCATCTGCAGGATTTGCTACCCCTTTACTGTCGGATGGCTATACCGCCATCTGTCGGTGTGTCAGAGATTCGTCTGTTTGACCACAGGGTGTGTACCGCATAAAGGTGAGGTTGTTGGTTGCTTGGCTTGTTTTCTGAAGGTCTAATTAAAACTCCTTATACCCCTCGTTTAGAGATCGACTTAAGCAAACAACTACAAATTCAATTTTCAAACTTTTAACCAACCACGTTCTAAACCTAATCAGTCATTAATTTCATTGTTCTTATAAAATACTAGTAACAAAAGGGACAAACACGAAGTGTATTTAACCCAACGTGACATGGAGTGAGCCCATAGCCGTTATAGTCTTCACACTTCACGTTATAGTATGAGAGTTTCGTTTCAACACGATGTTGACTTTTACCGTATCAGAGTTGCGTAGCATAGGTACACAGGCTCGGAAAAAAGACCCATTGGTACACTCACGTTCATTTTATCAGGTCTCGAAACTACAACCTCCCGATTGCAGTTCCAAGTACCAAACACTAGACTACAACCACCTAATAAACTATCTAACAATCGTAATAGAATTTCTCCATAGCAGAATTGCTACTCGGGTAGGTAGGTACGTTTGCCGTTTCCATAGGTAAGTACACAAGCTGTGGTCAAAACGACCTATACATTGTAATATTGTCCATACGCTTAATGAAGGTGTAAGATATTACATTGCATAGGTCAGTTAACATTGGTGGTGTTAAAGTAAATTTGTAAGGTTACTTGGTGGATACACGTTTTGAATTTTTAGGTCCCAATGTATCTCTCCATAAAAGATTTGGAGAAAATAAGCTATTCTGTTTGTAGCCACATTCACGGCTTTTCATACTAATGCGGTGTGAACTATACATTATACCGATAAAATTAAAGCAACCTTGTTGTTAGTAGGTGCGTAAGGTCGGAAAGTCGTCCACCAGTTTTAATGACACTTCCTGTGTAACACACACATCAATAAGGTAGAGTTATTATATTATGACAAGTAAACAACAAGTCTAATGCAATTCATAGGGTCAGATTCTTGGCCGAGTGTACGTTCGTATACCTACTCATAAATTATCATCATCATCATCAGTCACATGTCGTCCACTGCTGTACGAGGCCTCATGACTTCCATGATCAATTGGGGGGAAATGCTAATAATCGGCACACTTGGCAGGCGGGTTGGTGATCGCAGTAGTGTTGTGGTTTAACTCTGAGACAGAGCGCTGCTGACCGTCCTCTGGAGAGTTCCCTGGGTCACGGCCCTCAAGGCGGGAAAAGTTGGGCTGGGCAGTACAAACCCGTGCTTCACCCAGGTGAAGCAACTAGGTGAAGCACGGGTCTGTACTCGGGCTGGGTTGGTGACACAGGTATTCTATTCGCCGTCAACACACGGTATATCATTGCATCATATAAAATGACGGACATATCAACGAAGTACCTATAGCATTGAAATCGCTATCATTTGATGAGTTAGAAAAAAATGTTCCGGATCATGACCCGAATGTCACCCGATATACAAAAATTAATGCCACGTACTAACTAACGCTTAACGCTTGTTCATAGTGATTAAAAAATAAATAGATTCGTTATAAACTTTCTATGCAAACTACGTCTTCCAAGAGTACCTTTTCTTCTAAAAGTAAGTATGATTTTGAAGCTCCTTACTTAGTGTAGTTTGTCAGAGAGAGTGGTGTGTAGTGGAGCACATATCTCCCCCGGCTGAGTGCACAGGGGGTACGTCATACACGGAGGAGTCTACAAGTTAACTAACAAGGGAAACTTCGATATACTCCGCGCTAACAAATAACTCGATCACAGACACTGTAGATGGTGAAACAAAGAAATATTTTTTCGTACGTACCTACATTTTCTAAAATTACCATACATTCATTTCTCACTTACCATTATAAAGGGTTTTTCAATAAGGGCGGGTAGATTTTGAAACGAAATTAAACAAACTGCGTATGAGGTATCAACAATTTTTTTTATTTATTTAGAAGGGCCATATATGCTATTAAGTATGGAAGATGACATCATTCAAATGCCCGCCTCGGCTTCTCACAGTGGCACGGATCCGAGTGGTCCAATTTTCAATGACTCTTCCGCATAGATCCGCCTGAATTTGAGCGATGGCATGTGTTATGTTCGCCTTCAGGGCATCGGTGGATTGGATGGATAATAAACTTCAACCAGTAAAATATTAAGACTTGTGGTTTTCTCATGAACACAAATATGCTCTATGATTACTGTGAGGTTCTGTCGGTCCGCAAACTATTTGTCTTGTACACCATTATGGAACAACATTCTAAGATAATTGGTGACCCTCACATAAATCCTCCGAGAAATAAATAAATTTTGTTCCGTGTGTGTGTTCCACACATTAACAAGTCCTTTTCCCACCTCCACTCACACACACACACATCCACACACACACACACACACACATACACACTCAATAATTTAAATAATAATTTATGCAAATAATCTAATATGTAAAATTTCCATGTCACAATGTTAGTTACCGTACTCCTCCGAAACGGCTTTACCGATTTTCACCAAATTTTATATGCGTATTAATTTAATCTATTTTTTATGCATCTACCAGTTATATTTCTCCCGATACACGGGGTACAAAGGAAACTTATTATGGCAAAACAAACGTTTGCCGGGACAGCTAGAATCATATAAGAGTGAGTATATTAATTATTTTTATTTTAAGTATAGGTTTAATTTTAAGTTTTTTTTCTTCTTTGTTCCTCTAGCACAGGTTCTTTTCTTGAAATAAAGATTATTATTATTGTAACGTCATGGTCGGAACTGAACCAAATTTAAATGGAACAAAACGGTTACACCACAAAAAAAGAATCATCGAAATCGGTTAGCGCAGTCAACATTTTTGAGAAACCCAGAACAGATTTTTTTTTGTATGTCGGTTCATAAGTTATACATTTCATAAATTTGTAACTTCACATCGCACACTGTCTTTTCCACACGCTAAAGAAATGTCAAATGATATAAAATGACAAAACTATGAGTAAACTAGTATTTTAATTTTTAACCGACTTCAAATAAAAAGAAGGAGGAGGTTCTCAATTCGTCTGTATGTATATTTTTTTTATGTATGTTCACCGATATTTTCGTCAATTATAGACGGATTTAAAAAAAAAAAAAAAAATTGGTGGATAGAGTTCATTTCTGAGGTGGTCCCATTTTCACCAAGTCAGGATCTGATAATGGGATCCAGGAGAAATCGAGAGCAACCACCGAAAATTGTATGCTCGTATGGTGTTTTTGTTACGTAATCATGTCTTACTCAGGTATATGCTTCAGATGGTGTCAACATCTGAGGATGATGAAGCTACAGTACTCCTTAACGGTTAGGAGTTGGAAGGCAGTACTTCACTTGGTCGATGGAAACTATTTAGTAGTATGTAGGGCTAACATGTGGCTTGTGAGGTATGCTTGAATCAACATCTTATGCTGCTGTGCTGATGATGAAGCTACAGTACTCCTTAGCGGTTAGAAGTTGGAAGGCAGTAGGGAAGATTAGCAGTTGGGAGCAGTACTGCAATTGGTCGATCGAATGTATGTAGGACTAACGTGATACTTGTAATATACCATCCAGACCCACGGCGAAAAATCTCGCCGTGAGTCTGGATGGTATATTAATAATATTTAACAAGCAATTTATCCACACTCTCATTTTTCTCATTCGTGATCTGTTTCCTATGCAGTATGGACGACATTGACGAAATTGAAACTGCAGCAGATTTGGCTCTGTGTGCCATTGCATATTATAACTTTGTCAATGTCGTAACTAAAAAAAAATAAAGTTCAAAATTAACACAACTAAAAATCGAGATAAATAACTTAATTTATCTACTTAATACATATTATATATCTACAATTATTTAAATATGCAACTTAATACTTTAACAAAGTCATCTTTAACTATTTATATATTTACAGTTATCACTTATTTTTGAGAACTGACCGACACTAAAATTCAAAGCAAAACTAGGTATAGGAAATTGCATAAGCGCGCTGAAATAAACTATTAATGGAAGCGACCGTCAACGATGTCTGCCCTCACGCGTCTACCCGCGTTCGGGCACATAACACTCTACCACACGTTCGGGTGTCACAGTCAACCGGCTGCCCCGGCCCCCCCGCCCCCGCGCCCCCGCCCCAGGCGCACATCACATAACACAACAGTCTACGTTACCTAGGCTGCAGACTGGCACCGACTCCAAAAATAAGTGATTACTGTAAATATTTAAATAGTTAAAGATGACTTTGTTAAAGTAAATATTTAAATAATTGTAGATATATAATATGCATTAAGTAGATAAATTAGGTTATTTATCGCTTTTTAGTTATGTAGAGGTAGATACTGATTTTGTCTGGTAAAAGTTTTTGTCGTTTGTGTTTTTTTGAAGTCGGTTTAATTTTTTTTAAAAGTCAATTTATTACCTTATTACTGTCTATTCATATTATCTACAAAGTTCTGAAGATAACGTTTAGCATTGGGAATGTACTTTGTGAAAAGCGAGTAAGTACCTTGTTTACGGTGTTATTTATAATCATTGCAGGTATTATTATTTATGCGATGAGAGATATCACAAAGTCGATGAGTACATGATAATGAGTCAGCTTTGTTATACCAAGTTGATGCTCAAGTGGTGACTGTATTTGTGATAACACTTATCTAGTGTTATCACAAATACAATGACATAAATCTCTAAAAAATCGGTAAAAAAACTTTTAAGTTAAACGGTTTTATTTTATGTGCACTGAAAACTAGAAAATAAATATTTGGTTACCTACCTAACAACCTACGTAGGTGGTCTCGGTCAATACTATCTCTGATGATAGTGGTCATCATATCATGAACCATGTCAGCGGCCGAAAGGTGGTTCATGAAATAAGACTAACACCAGGGTTTACTTGAAAGGTAAACTAAGCAGCCCACACTAGAACAAGTAGGTATTTTGAAGTTCTAATTCAGAAATATTTAGTACTAGGTAGAATAGATTTTAAGCATATTAGACTGAAATTAAAACGTGGGGCCCCTCTGAAATACGTCCTATGGCAGACCTTACATATATTTATACTTAATTTGCTAGATCATCGGCTCGGCGTTCGCTGGTGAAACCGTCATGACATGAGTCATGGCTGGTTGTTCGCATCTAATACAACCGTTTGAAAATACTATGTACTTAGTCTAGTATGTACATAGGAGGAAATACTGGAATAGATAATGGGCCCCACATGGTTCATGATATGATGACCACTACCATCAGAGATAGTAATGACCGAGACCACCTAC
Source organism: Conopomorpha cramerella (assembly GCA_012932125.1). Taxonomy (NCBI): domain Eukaryota; kingdom Metazoa; phylum Arthropoda; class Insecta; order Lepidoptera; family Gracillariidae; genus Conopomorpha; species Conopomorpha cramerella. Next base: position 13,705 of record SJJU01000324.1, read on the forward strand.
GTAGGTTGTTAGGTAGGTAACTAAATATTTATTATCTAGTTTTCGGTGCACATAAAATAAAACTGTTTAACTTAATAGTTTTTACCGATTTTTTATAACCTATTACCTTAACTTGGGTGGTGTGTGGTGGTGTGTAACAACGTAATGACTAATGAGGGATTTTCTTAAAAATAAAAGACGTAGCCACGCCTTCTTTTAGTGTCAGTGATGATCAAGATATGAGGTGTCAAATCTGTCAATGATGATTGACATTTTGTTCTTGATATGACATCCAAAGAAAGAAGGTTGTCGGTGTAAAAAAATGAATGAATTTATCATTTCTCTTGTGTTTGTATAATATGCTGTTAAGTTTTGTGTATTTACTTACTTTACTCTACTGTATCAGATATTTTATAAGTTTCAGTGTTTGGCTAGTAAAAGAAAATAACGTTTACTTAAAAAAAAAAGACGTTTACTTGTTTTTAAAATCATACAAATGACTTTTAGCAAGTATAACACTACTGTATATCTGTCCCTATGTAATAGCACCAAATAGCACTTATAACGATGAAGAAATAGACTAGGTATGATTTGTTGAGGGATTTTGTTGTGTATATTGTCACTGCTACTACTAATTTCAAGTTCACTCATAGTCAAATTATCATTAGGTAATTATAAATGCAAAATGGTATTTAGTTTCTTCACCTAGTATATCAATATTGAATGTATATATGTATATTGTTCAACAAATTCTGTGGGAAGTAACGCTTTGCTGTAAGTTTTTATATCCGGTACTGGTTTGAATGTTGGAGAATAATCCAAATCATTTTATGTTTGATCAACAGCAATTAGATGAAAAGCAGAGCTTGAAGAAGGTTGTGAAGGTTGACGGGCCCGTTGGTGTAGTGGTCAGCATGTCTGCCTCTGCTCCGTATGGTTGTGGGTTCGATTCCCACCGCTGACAAGTATTTAGGTTTTAAGTACTTGTTGGATGTGTCTGGGTGTTTTATTTATATAAGTATGTATTTAAAAGAAAGAAAAAATATATTTAAGTAAGTATATTTCGTTGTCTGATTTCCATAACACAAGTGCTTTAGCTACTTAACATGGGATGAAGCAAAGGTTGTAAAATTTATTATTATTTATTTAAGGAATCATGTTAAAGCTGTGTGGGAGCTTTTCCAGCAGCAAAACTTGCTGTTATACTTTTTTGTATCCCAACCAAACGAATATAGTTGGTACAGCATGAGACGTGAGCCTTTTCTTTTCTGTCACCGAAAAGGACCAGAATAAGAGGTCTAAGATATTAAACCACAAGGTATAATGTAGGTCCTAACTACCTAGACAATTTCTATTGTACCTACACCTACATATGTATTATAGGTAACATCTTTTGGTTGTATATTATCTACAGAATATACTTAAGGCAAACAAAAATCTCCTTATAAATATTTACCTTTGACATATTCCGATAGTTTAAAATATTGTGAGCCTAAAAAGGACGTCCTCGGGAATTTTTGGTACTTTCTATCTATCTGAGCTACTATCTTCTTTTTATCCACCTTTGTCTTAAATCATGTTTCATAGGAAAGCAATGAAAAGCTACTCGTTTGGTTGTCGAAGTTAAAGTTGTCCAGCAGCGGTAATCGCACATAAATAAATTTAACACTTTCTACAATCAAGTTTTAGCGTTTTTCAAGATAAAAAATATGTAAGTTTATGTGTAAGGTTAATAAGTAAGGTATACTACAGGGTTGATGATTACCTATATGATGATAATGAATGGACAAACATGTCAGCTCGTATTGATTTAAAACATAATTATGGAGATATCTAAGGCTAAAAAGAAATTGTTTACATTCCACATTACTAATGTTGGTAATGAGCTGGGTGGTTGCTTGCATGACCTGAGGGGTTCAGTTACATAACCCACAGGGGCACTCATAATATCAAACATATTGACACTATTGTCATCTAGGGAGTCGAAAAGAAACCAAAAAAAATGACGCCAAGAAAATCCCTCATTGTTTTTAACGCCAGTCTTCGACACGACTGTCCTCGGCACGACTAATCATGCCCTAACCTAATTTGCCATTTTGCAATGGCAGCCATCTTGGATTTTTAAGTTGATGTATTAACTGTGTTCTGCTGGTCAAGCCTTTTCATTTGATACCCATATTGATAGGGAGGTGGTAAAATATGTATAGTCCGCCATTTTGAAACGGCGGTCATCTTGTATTTTAATTTTTGAGATTATCTCAGTATTCTACTAGTCTAACCTTTTCATTTGATACCCATATTGAAAGGGTTGTGCAAAAATATCTAGTCCGGATTTTAACATAATTACAGTATTGAACTTTGACATAATTACAGTATTCTACTAGTTTAGCCCTTTCATTTGATACCCATATTGAGGGAGTTGTGGAAAAATATGTAATCCGCCATTTTGTAGCGGCGGCCATCGGCGGCTCTCTCGGTACAGGTCGAGCTAAATAAAACCGTTTAAAAATACTTGTACTCCTCAGAATAGTTTTATTTTTAACACAATGCACAAGCGTTTAACCACCATCCTGCCAGATGTGTTGCGATGTGGTATATGATGGAGCACACTTGTTCATTAGGTACTTATTTACCCGTGACTTGAAGACCTCCACACTGTACTGCGCAGGAAATACAGACTCCAGCAAGTCATTCCACATCCTGGCGGTTCGCACTACGAACGTAGACGCAAACCCGAAAGACCCGTTTGGTTCGCGTAAATGGTACGAGGGTGGATTGAAAATTCGGCCTATCTAAGAAAACAAAAACATACACAATCAAATTATTTTTATTTTTCTACATAATCTCCTTCAAGATCAATACACTTCTGCCACCTCTTCTTCAGAGCCTTTATTCCATTAAAAAAAACATTCGTCTCGAGAGTCAAAATACGCCTCCACTGCTGCTCGTCATTTGTCAAAAATGTTTGACCCCCCCAAATGTTTTTTTTAGATTGGCGAACCGGGTCTTCTCCATTGTTTTGACTGTTTTGTCTACGGCTTATTGTAATGAACCCAGGTTTCGTCCATAGTTACAAACGATTGAAAAAAATCATCCGGATCGGCTTCAAATAGGTCTAAACAGTCGCGAGACATTGTCATTCGCGTTTCGTTTCTGTTCGGCTGAAAGCAGTCGCGGACCCACCTCGCTGACACCTTGTGAAAACCCAATTCGTTGATTATGGCTTTTTGTGTCCGTTCATAAGAGATGCCTACAATCTCTGATATTTCTCTAATGTTTAACCTGCGGTCTTTCATTACCAGATCGAGAATGTTTTCTTTATTTTCGTCATTAGTGGACGTTGAAGGCCTTCCTGAGCGAGGTTCGTCTTTGACACTTTCTCTACAACGCTTAAATTCAGCTAACCATTTTTTCACACTTGAATATGAGAGAGCAGAATCCCCTAATGTACTGACCAAATCATCATAGATGCCCTTCGTTGATAACCCCTTCTTATGGAGGTACTTGATCACGGCACGCTGGTAAATTACGTCGGATTGTCTGATAAATTAGTTCATATAATATCGACTAATAATTGAAAACTTTTAAAACTTAGCATGAATAATGAGCGGAAAACGGTTCAAAAAATACATTTCTTTTTTTTTTAAACAACTCTGGATGTGGCCTAGGCCGAGAACTTTTCAATCCACCTCGTATATACACCTGGTATGGACGGCGTTTTGTCGTTCTCTTGGTATGTCCTATTGTAAAAGCGTGATGGGGATATTAGGCTATGCATTCCGTAGCACACACTCTGAAATGCACCCGATAGAAAACAGATACGCAACCACATTCGCAACCTTGTTGTAATAGCTTGCATAGTGCTGCAATAGATACACATAATATTATGATGTATGTCCACCCAACGTGACAGGGGGTGAGCCCATCGCCGTTATAGGGTACACACAACTTTTGGTGTGCGGGTTTCATCACTATGTTGTCCTTCACCGTAGGAGCGTTGCGCTGCGTAGACAGGCTCTGAAAAAGTGTGCCGTTGGTACACGTCCAAGCAAGTCAAGTATCAGACCAACTAGATAGACCACTGACGCTCTTACTGGACTGCTTACGTGATCAACATGAATACCCAGGTAAATTCCGCATACATTATGTTAATTTTTACTGTTCATACAATGCCCTATCTATTTTATTACTATTTAATGCACCGAAGATACGTCACTTCAACGTTGTTAAAGGGCTTATAGTCAAATGCTCTGATCCGATTCACAGGAATATTTAATGGAAATGTTTGCTGCACATTCAGCTAATGGTTAAGCATTGACGAGGTAACGACCTACCTATGTGAGCGGATTATTGCTATAGAAAGAACTTAGTAATTCTATACTGCATGTAAAAGGAATGGTGCTGTGGTTTAACTCACAGAGAGCGCTGCTCCTCTGGAGGGTTCCCTCGGTGGCCTCTTATTACATTTTAATAAATGTCTATGCGGAGATTTGCCGTCAATCATATCAGTCCACTTACCGACCATTTATGCTTTTTTTTTAAATAACATACTGCGCGTTAGAGGACCCCTGGTAATGGTCTTGTCCTCCGTTGGAGGAGGCCCTTGTCCAGCAGTGGACGCCATGTGGCTGATGATGATGATGAAAATGAAAACAGTTTAAAAACTTTGTGTTGTGAACCTTTTGTCATTAACTTCTTGCAGGTTAATGAGGTACAAGCGATTTCCCAACAAACATGTTTTCCACTATTTTATTTATTAGTTGACTGGCGGTCATATACCTCTCCCTATCACCCCACAACGATAAGAGCGGGATATCAAGACACTTCACCTCACTGACAGCACACACGTACACCGTGACGAGAAAGACATAACAGGAAACATATTGTAATATTTTTATCAATACACGTATAGTGATTACATCCATACAAGTGGTTATTCATATTTTGTTCTATATTTTTATTATTATTAAAACATATTTATAAAAGTTACAGTGCCTGTGCTTCTAGCACGAACCAACGCTACTAACGTTAGCACATAACACTCTACCACAGGAACGTTAGCGTATCCGTTAACGTTGACAATGTATGGGAAAAAATCAGCGCCGTCTGCCGGAATTCATCGAAACTACGCATACGTCAGCGCGCAACGTTAGTTGTACGTAGCGTTGTTTTCATACAAAATTTTAAGCTTGGCAGGACGAACAATTTTTGACATTTTGAAATGTAACGTTGAACGCTAGCCAGCTAACCGTATCTATTCACTTTGTTTTCAAAAAGCCTTTGACAAAGTTGACCACGAAGTGCTCCTCCACAAACTTGCGTTTAACGGTATTAAGGGTTCTTTATTGCGCTGGTTTGCTTCCTACATTACAAATAGATCGCAAAGAGTTGTAATCAATGGTTTTAAATCTAATCTTTTTTTACTCTATTACTTCAGGTGTCGCTCAAGGATCTATTTTGGGCCCATTGCTATTTGTGCTATTTATTAATGATGTCTCCCATTGCTTTAAATACTCTAAATTCCTTCTATACGCTGACGACCTAAAAATTTACAAGTCTATCCACGATGTAACTGATTGCCGCAAACTTCAAGACGATTTAGATCGGTTTTACGCATATTGTTTGAATAACAAACTCAAACTCAGTATTCCAAAATGTAACTCCATCACTTTTACTAAAAAAAGAAATAACGAGAACTATTTATACTGCCTTGCGAATGTATCATTAAAAAAGGTCCCTTATGTGCGCGATCTGGGTATAATTCTAGATTCTGAACTACATCTTAATATTCACATAGATACTATTGTCAAAAAAGCATTTCAAATGTATTCCTTTGTCATGCGATCATGCACTGATTTCAAAAATTCCTACACATTAATTCACCTTTTCAAATCGCTAGTCCGCTGCCAGGTAGAATACGCAACTGCTGTTTGGAATCCAATTTATAACAAGTATATTGACGAAATTGAACGCATTCAACGTAAATTTCTGCGCTCTGTCCATTACAAATGTTATCGTCAGCAAGCATCGTATTCGAAGCTACTCGAGAAGTATCAGTTACTGTCGCTCAAATCCCGGCGCACGCTACTTGGGGCACGCTTTTTGTACAACATCTGCAACAACAATTTTGATTGTACGCCTCTCATAGACAATTTGGCCTACTCAGTACCCAGAAGCGCATCGAGAACGACCAAACCCTACAACCTTTTTTATACTAGCTTTTGTCGGACCAACGCTGCCAAAAAAGCCCCTCTAAGGAGACTGGTCCAGGACTACAATGAATTATTTCAAGGTGTTGACTTATTCTCAACCACCATCTGCCAATTTAATAAACTCACTCATGATCTCCTTAAAAACGTTACAAACACCTAGTTAGCAGTTATTTAATATCTAACCTATTTATATATATTATAAGTATTATACCTATTAATTTTTACTATACCTTTAATAATTAATTTTCTACAAACAAAATTTATGCCATGTCTAGAATTCATCCAAAAGAAAATCTCTTTCCCCTCCCCTCCCTTTCCCCTCTTTAATACCTGTCTCCTCTTCTTTACTATTATTTAAGTTCACTAATTCTTACATGTGGATAGCGTCATGGGGCTTACGCCCAATATTTAAATGTGATTCTTTGTAATTTATTGTACTTATGTGTAAGTCTGTTTGTTGTCCCAAATAAAATAAAATAAAAAAAAAATAAAGACCACTCTTGAACTTGTTCTAAGTCATTTTGGAGTATCTCCACATCGCGCCCATCCTTCACAGCTCTATAGAGCTTTAGGTCATCAGCATAAAGGCAACATTGAGATTGTATGCTTTGTGTGAGATCATTAATATAAAGGGCAAAAACAGTGGTCCTAATCTCGATCCTTGGGGGACCCCAGATATTGATAAGTATGTCTCAGATTTGTATCCATAAACCGAAACCAGCTGACTTCTGTTGCTAAGATACGATTCATACCGTCTCAACAGGCTTCCATTAATACCAAAATTATTCAGTTTGTTAACCAAGATAGTGTGGTTGACGAGGTCAAACGCTTTACTAAAGTCAGTGTACAGCGCGTGCACTTCGTCGCCGCCGTCTAGAAAGCGCGATATGTCCGTGACGTATTCCAGCAAGTTGGAAGTGGTTGATCGTGACGGGAGAAAACCGTGCTGACTAGGAGTTATAGAGCTTTTTACCTGCCAGTATAATGTAGCCCGAACAAATGATTCTAGAAGAAGTCCAAAAGCACAAAGAATTGATATTGGTCGATAATTGTCTATTTTATCTAAATCATCTTTTTTGTGTATGGGAGTGATGTGTGCCAATTTCCACATACTGGGAAAATTTACCTGAGCTCAAGGATGTATTGAATATTGCAGTCAAGGGTCGAGCTAAGTTGTGAGAACATTTCTTAATCACTGCAGGATGGATGCCATCAGAGCACGGGCCCTTACTGCTGTCTATCAATGACATAGCCTTCAGCACTTCCTCCTCAGCAGGGTCAGCGATCAGAGTGTAAAAGAGGTACAGTCTCCTAGTTTAGCTTCATGTCTCCGTTGCACCATCTGAGGATTACCAGTATATATCGACTGAAAGTGCTTGGCGAAGAGGTCCGCCACTTCCTGCCCACCGTTTGCAGAGAAGGATCCTAAGTACATTTCATTTGGTATAGAATTAGTTTTACATTTGGCGTCTTTTATGAACTTCCAGAAAAGCTTTGGTTCCTTTTTAATGAGTGCGTAGGCATTTTCTTTAAATCACTTGAAACACTCTTTAATAAGAGAGTCACAGCGTTCTCGTAAGAGTTCGTATGTGTGTTTATCAAGAGGGTTAACATACCTTTTGAACTTCTTATGAAACTTGGCTTTCTCTGTCAATGCCTTTACTAAAGGAAGGCTGAACCATTGAGGATAGTGTTCATCACGGTACCTTGCTATAGGTGTATGTATTTTGATAAGAGGCCAGATGGTGCCATACAATTTTTCCCCCATTGCATTTACATCTGTGATGCCTTCGAACTCCGACGTCCAATTTATTCTGGACAAATCATTATTTAGTAGGGAAAAGTTACACTTGTTAAAGTTTAATTTAGGAACTCGTTTAGTCTTTGGTTTAGACATTTTCGGGAATTTTATGATTGCTTCAACGGCCGGATGGAGTGGATCCTCAGGGACTAAAGGAGTGTCAGCTGGAGAAATATCAATGTAGTCCAAGTTGCTCATAACCAGGTCCAAAACCCGCCCGTTCCGGTTATGTACATTATTGTGCTGGTGGAGATTATTAAATGTTTTTGTGTCAAACAAGTGAACATTCGCCAGGACTGTTTGGATTTGATGGAGACAGGTTTAAGAGACCTTTAAGAGACCAGCTTATGTGGGGAAAATTAAAATCGCCCATAATAATGCTCCTTGTAGAGGAATTAACTTTAAGGTGCTGTGACTTTGTGATATTGTTGAGAATATTATCGATTCGATCCGATGATGAATTCGGAGGTATATATAGGGCACATATATTTAAAAGTATTCGCTTATTGCCAACAGATAATTTTAAAGTAAGCCAAAGATTGTCATCTTTAGTTTCCCACTTCGGTGTGCGAAGAGCCTCAAAAGTCTTTTTGACAGCGATTACAACTCCCCCACCTTCACCCTTTGTAGAAACTGTGCTAGATCGGTCGCGCCTAAAAATAGTGTATCTTTGGTCGAGAAATTCATGGCTGTGTACTGAATTATTGAGCCAGGACTCGGTCAACACTACAACGTCGTAATTTCTTCCTAACGCATTCATATACAAAGTGTTGGTCTTGGTCCGAATGCCTCTAACATTCTGATAATAATTGATATGGTGAATGGTTAATAGAAAAAATAGTACAGAACTAAGGTGTAAAAAAGAGACATTTAAAGTTTAGAAGAGGCCGTCCAATACATCTTTGTTCTTGATGTGATCACTGTTGGTAGTGTCCTCTTTGCGAGTGAATATGTTACCGTTACGAACCCAACAGTATTGATATTTATTCTCTCTGCAAAATTGTCGGCAGCGGCGTGAAAAGACTTCAAGGACTGCGGTAAATGCTCCGATACAAAAATTTGTGAATTTCCATTATCTATCAACAGATGAGAAGAATTAAGTTTCTCCGGTATTGTTTTATCCTTGTTGAATGTTTTTACTGCGGCCATAAATTCATCTATTATTCTGGAGCTAGGTAGTTTTACGATCAGTGGTCGTGGTCGCTTAGAGTCCTTGTTGGCCTTGGCCACTCTGTAACAGGATAGAATACTCTCATCTGGTATATTGTACGAAACAGTTTTTGCTAGTTGTTTTACTATGCATACGACGTTTTCGGATTGGCGCTCCGGAACACAGCTGATTTCTAGGTTATTCTTGACAGGCCCTGAACCTCAGACTTCAACAATGCGTTGTTTTCTTCCAAATGTAGGATTTGCTTTTTTGCTCCCTCCAGCTCGACCTTGATTTCTTTAATATCAGCTGACAAGAAGTCCGTTGTTGTCGTAAAATCATCCTGGAATTTGGAAATCATACCCTCCACTTCTTTCCGGATTGACCCAATGATAGCTGATGTAAGGGCAGCCTCGATAGATGCGAACTTTGAGTCGAGTAGTTTGCTGATGTTGGTCATATTAAATGGTTCCTCCTCATCTTCATGAATCATCGGTGATGTGAATACCTCAGCAACTTTTTGCTCTCTTTTCTTCCCGCGCATAGTGACGTTCTCGCAGTGAGTTTTTCCTATTGGAGTACTGTCACCTTTGATGGTTTTCGCCATATTGAGGTCACATGTAGGACAACTCCAGTCAGATCCATATTGGTTAGACTCTGATTCGTCCCTCAATTTGCCAGCTGTAATACATTTAATATGATATTTGCCCTTACATTTGCAACACATCAGTTCCCTGTTTGGTGATAAGCATTTGACAGCACGAAAACATCCTATCCTTGTTGAAAATCGGATTATTATTTTTACTCATGCTTATACCCTTCAATCAGTACTTTCCGCACGCCAATAAAGTCTCAGTCAGATGAAAAATGCGCACGCTTCGAAACCGCACGTTAATAAAGGCAACGACAGAGCCCGCTCGACGTGATGTTGAGTGAAAGGTCGCAAGCGCCGTGCTATACGCGTCGCTTACGGGTTACGGTTTACTTAAAAGATGGCTAATAACAAAGTGTTGACATTAATCGTTTTTGTTAAGTTAGGCACCAAATAATCACTGATAAGCGTCACTAGTATCACTGTTGTGTCACTGGGAAACTGCAGCTACACTGGGTTGTACTTAACTTCCGAATCGTAAGGTATTAAGACTATAAACAAATTAAAATGCGCAGCGCGAGTTAAACGTGTCGGTTTTAAGTGTTCACGAAGGAACAGATGACTGGTAGAAAATGCATCCTTAGCATTAAGTCTGTCATTTATATCCTTTTATAATATGTTGGAATAGGCATTATTGGTCTAGTTTGTAAATAAAACAAAAATAAAAGAATTATATCAAAACTAAATAGAGCGACTTGGCCATTGGTCGAAAACCAACGTAGTGAGCCATGTTTTTTTTAGGGAGGGAGATTTCGTGCACTCGTTAAATTCTTGAAAAATATTGTTACGCCCAGGGGTCGAGAAACGGCGACTAGAATGCCGTGGAAGTGCATCGAACATTCGAGAGGCTTGCGAATTTTCACTCAACATCACGACGAGCGGGCTCTGTCGTTGCCTTTATTAACGTGCGGTTTCGAAGCGTTGCGCATTTTTCATCTGACTGAGACTTTATTGGCGTGCGGAAAGTACTGATTGAAGGGTATAAGCATGCAATGCGATTTGAAATCGTTTATTTAGTTCCACAACAAGCTTTCATTGGATTTGTATCAATAATTTGGCCAATAACCCCTCTTTGGGATTAAAGGCGTGAAGTGTATTTATTTATTTTTTATTTTTTGTATCAATAATTGGTTGAAATGGAAGAATCGCTCGTTTCACGTCAAAAAAATGTGAAATTTCACTTTTAAACTTTATTGGTGGACATTTTGTAAAATTTCTAAACGTGTCTAATGTATCTCGATTCGTTGCGTAGGACATTGACCTTCGAATAGACGTAAACGTCAAATTTTGGATCGTGCTGCCATTCGTACTTGTGAATCGCAAACGTAGCGTTGGAACGTAATGTAGATGCGAGCTGCGTAGCGTTGGTTCGTGCTAGAGGCACAGGTAACCTACAGCTTTTTTTCTGCGTGACGTCATTTGTAAAATAATTAATATCGTTTTGTAAATGTCCTTATTTAGATAAACAATGTTTGTAGTTAAATATTCAAACTAATGAAAGAAAATACATGTCCATATCATAGGTGGCCTTGGCAGTAGCACTTTCTCTGTGACTACAACTCCACTGCGGTCGCTAACCCGCCTTCCGTGCTTGGTGTAAAGCGTGGCGATTATTGGCGTTTATGATCATAGAAATCAGTTGCGTCACTTCTAACAGACGTCATGTGCCTGATGATGATAAAGTGAGAGTAGACAAAGAGTAGATTATTATATCTCGATGTCAGAAGCATAAGGTCGGATGTGTCATTGTAACAAAATGACGCCTCCGACATTATGCTTCTGACGTAAAAATGACGCATCCGACATTATGCTTCTGACGTCAAAATGATACATACGACATTATGTTTGTAACGTCAAAATGATACATACGACATTATGTTTGTGACGTCAAAATGATACATCCGACATTATGCTTCTGACGTCGAGATATATAAAGACAAAACATTCATTCATGCAAGTCAGATCACGTCACAAATTCCTTTACAATATACTCTGTTCTTACTTCAATTATGTTTGAACAAGTGCAGTACAAAACAAGCACTACGTCGTAACGTCAAATAACATTTTAAATCCAGTGTATATTTTAGAATTTAGCCAAAAAGGTAACAACATAAAAACAGTCATTCGTTTGCGATATCGACGTATTCCCAAAGAGGATTCGATTTAGACTGTTATTGGGTAGCTTTGATTGTCCAATGCGTACGGAAACAAAGGGCGGAGGTTGGAGGAAATTTATCGAGGGAGAGTCAGACATGAGAGAAAAAAACCTTTCTCTACGCGAACACTTTAGATGTGAGACACTTCAGATATCACATCTGATTATACTGTTAGTAAAGTAAAAGTTTGGCTTTTGCTACATTTTAATAAATGTCTATGCGGAGATTTGCCGTCAATCGAAATCAGTCCACTCACCCTTTTATGCAATTTTTTTTTAAATAACAATGGTTGATTTTCTTTGTGGTTACTCAAACTTAATCACTCACCAGTCACATACTCGTAGATACGCTATCTACATACCTATGTATATTAACGAGACAAAAAAAAGGTTCTTTTCGACGGTATTTTTGTGCTTATTGTGTTGTGATACGTTTTTTGTTTAATAGCTGGTTCCATTGAGGTTAAGTTCAGCTGGTTCAGTTCCGACAATAACATCGATGAGAAAATCACAATTCTGTAAAATTTTACTGGTTGAAGTCGGTACTTTTTTTAAATTTTACGATTGCAAGAGGCGCTCAAACCTGGTCACTGACAGCTTCAGAAGTCCAAACTCAAGGTTTGTCAACGGGCCATGGAGCGCAGTATAGTTGGTGTTAGGAGGGTTGACCCAATCCGGAGCACCACGCTGCGCTTCAAAACCCAAATAATAGATGTTGGACTAGCGACCGCTAAGCTGAAGTGGAACTGGACTGGTCATGTCAGTCGAATGGACCCTGATCGTTGGGCGAAAACCGTAACGGATTGGGGGCCCAGCGACGGACGCCGCAGACGGGACCGACCCAGGCGGAGATGGACGGACGACGGAGTGGCAAGAAGTGGTCCAAAAGAGAGAGGAGTGGTAGACTTGGGGGGAGGGCTTTGCCCAGCAGTGGGAAACAAGTCAGGCTACGTAAAATTTGCAAGAGTATTAAAGAGTACAGAAAGATTGCAAGAGTATTTAAAATAGAATTCTTAGTAGCGCAAAAATACCTACCATGCTCTTTCATGCATTTCAATACAAACCCCGCCCGCCAACACACACGCGGGCATAAGCGGAAAATGAAATGACGTACACAAAGTTACGCCTGATACAATTGAATATATTAATCTCTGATCATGGAATTAGTTTGTGTTCTACCTACATTCATAATGTAATGGATTTTTCTTAAAGTGCTGTTTATGTCAGTTAGAAACTATTTCAACATTTGAAAAGTTAGCTTCGGGAACAGCTCGTAACTCGTAGCTTCGGTGATCACAACTATTTGGGCGTGACCACCCTTTGGGACGGGGAACCGACTTTAATTTGAATATTTTTAAAGGGTTTTCTTGCTGCGGAACGTTAAAACAATCCAAAATAAAACGTTAAGCTGTAGGTTTCGACTACTGCATAGATAGTAGTCGTTAAGTCCAGTTAAAGGCCTAAAAAGTTTTTTCTGCCACCTGGTTCCGGCGTTCCTCTACGCTTCAGGGGTCGGACGGCCGTCGCTTCGGTAAAAGCCCCACAAGCCAAATGAATAAATAAAAAACTTGCCCCTGGGCCTGATTGCGCAAAAATAACGATCGGATTAAACGCTAGGCAGACGGAATACTTACTAGAACAGATTTGAACATATTGGTTAATTGAAATAACGAGTAATTTCCTCATAATAAAATAATAAATAATACAATTTATGTTCCTTTATTTGTGTCTATCAATAGGAAATTTAAATGAACTTGTATCTGTCATTTGGTACCTACTACTTTTCTTTCGGCTCTTACTTCTGGCACGTTACCACAACTATACCTAATAGACTAGACTTAGACTTCACACTAAAATGACAGAACTAGGAATGAAGAACTATATCTTCCATTCTTAGTTACTTTAGATTTCTTACATACACTTTAAGAGAAAATACGTAATACAAGAATATATGCATTTTCAGCCTACACGCCAAGGATTTGGTATTCTACAAGAAACATGTATGCAAGTTTCACTGCTTAGGCACCCCAAAAAGCCACCCTTGACACAACCCTGGATTCCTGATAAATAATAGCAGTTACGTGATTCAGTATTCCGGCTTCACGTTGCTTTTACCCGGTACAGTCGGATACATGGATAAAGTAACTCCTAAGGTCTGAAAAGTAAATCGAGAGCGCGTGACTGCAGCGGCCGTAAACTACCTACTCCTTCCTAAATAAAAACCTTCTCACATGAAAACAGTCAGCTAGATTATTATATTGACAGTACGTATCTTATTTTTAATTGTAATATAGTGTAAGATAAATTACTTCTTATTACGTCAATTCATTAAATATTAATAACCTGTATTACTTTTTAAAAGTCAAAAAGTTTAAGTCGCATAACTACGGCGTTTACGAGCTATAATACCCGTTTTAAACTTAATTAAAACATCGTTGGAATGCAAAGAATTCGAGAGGTGAAACGTGAGTATTAGGCCAGCATTTTCTTACTTCAGTTATGGGTATCAGGACTTAATGACTTCGCATTTTGTAAAAAATAACGATTTCCCACATAAAAAACATCTCATCTACCAAGTCCAAACAGTGTTTTCAAACCATCCAAGTGAAGTATATAATTATACATACACCCATCAAAAGTGTCTAGGGATCAAAAACATTTTTAGCTCTAAAAAAATCTAATTTATTTAAATCAAATCTAATCTTCTGGATTGGTCTCCTACCTAATTCTGGATGCCTGTATCAATGACTTGTCACCACATTTTGAATAAATTATGAATGAATTCAGTTTTGAAGTCAGTGTGCAATATTCTTGATTGCAATTTTCTAAAATGTACTTGATCCCTAGACACTTTAGATGTGTGGTTAGCACATCCCTTTAGGAAGATTTAAGTGACAAAGAGACGTAACTACTGAAAGGTATAAGGGTAAAATTATAGGGATATGTTAGAAAGCGTATGCCAACCTACTTTGTGATTAAAAGGCGGGAAGTGTATTTGTTTTGTGCAGTGTTCACCGATTTTCCATTCGATATTTGTTAAAGTTAAGGATAACCTCCTTAATTTTCTTGTTATATAATACTGAGTGTAAAATGACCCCAAGCAATGGTCTTAGCAACATTGTTGAGCTCGTCAATATGAACATCTTTTACTATTGAAAACTTAACTTTAACTAACTTTTACAAGGGAAAAAATATTTTTGCATCTCCAGACGAAATAGACAATTTTTTGCCTGAGGAGATGATATTTTGAAAAATTCAAAGACCATTATATAATGTTTATCAAGCAAACCATTCTACACTATAGAAAATGGTAAAGATAGGTCAGTAGGTGCAACAATCTCCAATGCAACCCAATTTTCATGGGGGTCTGCTGTTCCTATCCCATCCTAATCCGTTGATAGATAGCTTTCACCTTCCAAAAGAGGAATAGCTAAACCCGCCGTTACGTTGCGCTATCTATCTTTCCACAAGCTTGTACGCTATGTAACTATCCATTGGCTCGCGATTATTTGTATTTTTTCGGTGACGGGTGATTTATGTTTTATAACAAATGGTTGTGTTAACTATGAAGATTAATATAAATTTCTTTGAACTAGATAACATTCATAAAAATAGCGAGATAGATAGGCCCCATCGCTGTTATTAGTATTTCACTCATCCTTGAAGTGTCTTTGATCACGATAGTATTTTATTATATGTACGTTGTATAGCGTTCAAAGAAACCTATTGGTACACGCCGAATACTCGTATACAATACAGTGTGTAGCCCACAACCGGGGAAAACATTTTCCCATTTAGTCTATAGAACAAGTTTCTCTCTCCCATTTTCGCAAAAGAAAAACAAAGGCGAACACACTAATGCTGTTCAATAACGCCATGTTCTATAGAACAAATGAGACATACCCGAGATTGCTAAAGCCATTCAAAGTTACTATCACACTTCATCATTTTTTAAGGAAACGCGCACTGACATGATATTAAATGTTTAAAACGGGTATTATAGCGCGAACAAACAACGTCGGGCAAACAACGAAGGTAAGTTGAATGCTTATCTTTGGTTCATTTTCGCGCTATAATACCCGTTTTAAACATTTAATATCACACTTCATGTTCCCAAGTTCATATTTATTGAGATAACAGCATACAAAGTTCAATCTTACGGATTATGTATTCATGCCATCGCAATAATATCGCACGGTCTTGGTACGGGGTACGTACGTACTTGGTAGACGCCTTGTTTACATTTGAAATGTCCGTCAAATGAAGTAATAATAATGAAGTTGTTAGCTTATACACTGAACATACGATTTAATTTGTCAGTTTAACTAAGTGGGACCTTTCTGATTAATTACCTATATTGTATTTAATATTTGCACCGGTTGTAGGCGACTCGATCACGTATACAAGAGAATAAATAAATACATTTCACGCCTTTTAATCCCAAGGGTCCATAAATCACACAGCTTGTAGTGTGCGGGTTTCATCACGATGTTATCCTTCTCTGAAAAAATAAAGTATAAAAACCTTTTGAAAAAGAAGCTTTTATTTATATGCGCTAAAAAGAAGAATATAAACTGTAACTTTAAAACTTTAGCAATCCCTATCATTTGATACCCACGTTGTAGGGGTACATAAGAAATAGTGCATTGTCAAGGGTCCATAAATCACACAGCTTGTAGTGTGCGGGTTTCATCACGATGTTATCCTTCTCTGAAAAAATAAAGTATAAAAACCTTTTGAAAAAGAAGCTTTTATTTATATGCGCTAAAAAGAAGAATATAAACTGTAACTTTAAAACTTTAGCAATCCCTATCATTTGATACCCACGTTGTAGGGGTACATAAGAAATAGTGCATTGTCATCCGAACTGAACGTGTATACAAAATTTCGGCTTAATCGGTTCATTACATCTGCTTCAAAATTATGTTGCAAGATTTGAACTTATGTAACGTACAAACATTGCAAGTTAAATAAAAGCTTTCAAATAGAGTCCCATTGGGACTCGTTCAGTAACCGGGATCGAACCCGCAACCTCCCGATTAAAAATCAAGTATCCAACCTCAGTTGGTCCACAGATGCTCTATATACAAGAGCTCCATTTAAAATAAATCACCGGGGTCTAAAACGTTTATACAAAGTGTAAAAGAACCCCGAGCAATCTTCTTAGAAACGTTGTTGGGCTCGTCAATATGAACAAGTTTTGCTATGGCGACAATGTAGGGAAATGAAAAAAACATTCAATCATTATGTATAATACATACATATTATGTAGGTTGTCAATGTAAGTCTGATGAAATACACGAGTTTTTATTTATATTATCTAGACATTAGTACTTTTATTGGATTAAAATACCCCGCTGTGTGATGAAAAGGCGGGAAGTGTAAGTTGCAAGTTTTTAAGGACTTGAATTTAAAGGGTGGGGCCCACAACACGGGCCGAGTTGTGGGCACCACCCGTGAGCAAAATCCAAACATAAGCATTTAAGATTGTCAGCAATCACATAGAAGTGGTCAAAAGTTTTCAAAAGGATTACATAAAAAATGCATCATCTATCTATACTTATAATAAATCTGTTGAGAGGTCAATTCTGTACATGAAATATATTTTCAAAATAACTATCAGGGGGTGATTAGTGATCGATACTGATGCCAAAAATGCAATCAGTAAAATTTTTGTCTGTCTGTCGGTCTGTCTGTCTGTCTGTATGTTCCTTATAGAAACAAAAACTACTCGACGGTTTTTAACGAAACTTGAGCAGGTTATAGGATTTCATCACGCTACAATCAATAGGAGCAGAGTAGTGAAGGGAAATTTTGGGAAAACGGGAGAATTTACTCCATTTTTTAGACTTCCGTCGCGTGTGCAGCCTTAACGGTTAAAGTTATATAGAAATCATGTATGACGGAAATATTCTATATAAAATTGTCTAAAATATATCCCGGAACAGCATATGTCTATCTGTTATAGCTGACTTACAAATAATACGTGTAACTCCTAATAGCATAGCAGTTCCGAGCATTCCAATTATATTTGTTTATAATATTGGTTTCGTTTATTATATTCTCACTCATCCCTAAATTAAAAAAGTGAACATTATTTTATACATATAAACCTGCCTCAAGAATCACTCTATCTACTAAAGAAAACCGCATTCAATTCCGTTTCGTAGTTTTAAAAATCTAAGCATACATAGGGACAGACAGCGGGAGGCGACTTTGTTTTATCTAAATATCTAAAAGGAGAAACTGACTGACAGACATATCAACGCACAGCCCAAACGGCTAAACTTAGGTACTTGAAATTTAAACGAACGTATCTTAGGTACCGTAGGGGTGCACTAAGAAAGGAATTCCAGAAATTCCCACGAGAACGGGAATTAACGGGAAAATACGTTTGTATGAAAAATCTAAACCGCTCAAGTTAGACGCGTGAAATATAGTATGCAGGTACTACTAAACTACGCGAATGAAATCCCAGGGCGTCCCTAATAAAATGAATTCTACCAGAAATGGACGGTAAGCATTTAGTAACTGCTCACTTCTCTGACAGTTACTGCCAAAAACTTTACTGACAGCCAACATAGCGTATTATGTTGTTATGCCGCCGTACCACGACACATAACGATTCCTAAGCGATTACTTGCGATGATAGTGTATTATTGATTATAGTAACTAACTTTACAGCCACACTTCAGAACCACAAAGTTATTACTATTAGGACCAATTTAGAATGATGTTAAATAGCCAAAAGTATCTTGGTTTAAGTCCTCGGGCCGTGTTGTGGGCCCCAACCTGTATATATAATGATGTGGCTCAGGCTGGCTGGACAAATCTTCAAAATGGGTCACAATTAAGCAGGTCAATAGGCCACTATATATGACGGCTAAACATCATTAATTCAGAATTTGTGACGCTACAGAGACTTTCTCGTAAACCTTCAAATGTGACGCCATAAATTCAACGTTATTGCCGTCACAAAGTGCGTCACTAAAACCTAATAAAGAAACCGTATTCTAAAACGCTCCCGTTCATCAGATTCAGAGGTGTCCGTCCAGCCAGAATGTTTACATACATACACTTCACGCCTGTCTCCCAGAGGGGTAGGCAGAGACTACAGATCTCCATTTGTCACGCTCCTGAAATACCCCTTTCGCTTCATCTACATTCATACATCTTTTCATACATGACCTCCCGTTTCGAGTACTTTTCACGCCACCTTCGGTCAGGACATCACCAATCTGGTCTTTATATGTCCTCCTGGGGCGACCTCTACTCACCCGGCCCATTACATCACCCATATAAATCTCTTTCGTCAATCGACTTTCATCCATTTTCTCCATATGCCCAAACCACCGAAGCATGCC
Organism: Conopomorpha cramerella; assembly: GCA_012932125.1. Taxonomy (NCBI): domain Eukaryota; kingdom Metazoa; phylum Arthropoda; class Insecta; order Lepidoptera; family Gracillariidae; genus Conopomorpha; species Conopomorpha cramerella. The sequence continues at coordinate 33,018 of SJJU01000324.1, forward strand.
AGAATGTTTCTACGTATATTCAAGCTGGCTGGACACAGATTTTTGCATTTTTCTATTAAACAGCTGTAAGTATCAACAATCTTTTGGCTCTATGGCTGTCACAAATATTTGTGACGGCCGTTGATATACAAACACTAGTCAAAATCCCGTTGCCGAGATTGGGAGACCAGCGAAAAGGCGTTTTTCAAGCGGGCTGCACTTTTTCAATCGATTATCTAAGCCTCTGTAGCGTCACAAATTCTGAAGTAAGGATGTTTCATCATCATCATCATCAGCCCATACCTGTCCACTGCTGGACATAGACCTCTCCAATTGCACGCCAAGTAAGGATGTTTAGCCGTCACTTATAGTGGCCTATTGACCTGCTTAATTGTGACCCATTTTGAAGATTTGTCCAGCTAGCCTGAACCACATATATAATGGAATGACATTTCTTACCCTTGACTCTACTGCTTGGCTCTACTACTTGTAGTAGTGTCATAGGAGAATTCTTTTGATTGAGTCATCGAACACATGTAATCTTTGTTTGGTAATCTTTGTTACCCGTGATCCACTTCATTACTCATGACTCTATCACTAGTACCTACCTAAATCAACGATTTTATTAAGTTATGCAGTATCATTAGTCGATTAAATACACCTTTGTGATAAAAGGACCTAGTGTAAAATAAAAAAAACCGGCCAAGTGCGAGTCGGACTCGCGCACCGAGGGTTCCGCCGTACAAACGTAGCGGTTTACAATTTTTCCTTTATCTGTACTATATAACGTTGCTTCGTGCCGAATTTCAAGATTCTGAGTTCAGGGGAAGTACTCTGTGGGTTTTGATTCCCTAGCGTGTGACGGAAATTCGTCTAAGGTGTCTGTATAAACTGCTGTATCTTTTGATCGCGTTAACTTAGAAGTTTGATGTTTTCACAGCTTAAAGGGACAGTAGACCTGAGTATTTCATGATTTCAGCGTGATACGTCCACGCGTTCTTGAGATAAAGGGTCTTGACAGACAGACAGACAGAGAACAAAGTGATCCTATAAGGGTTCCGTTTTTTCCTTTTGAGGTACGGAACCCTAAAAACTAACTTTTATACCGCTACTGATTCCTATCCTGATCTTTGTCAAATTGTTTCTTACCTTAACATTTAATAGTAGATATATTTCGTCCATCGATCTTAACACACACACATTATTTTAGGTAAGGTACCTGCCTAACTTTCTGTAGAAATTTAAACAATATTAACTTTGTAAATGTATATTTCATTAAAAAAATATAACATAAATGACTGTCCTATAGTCATAGTAGGAGGAGATACTTGTAACTTTAGTTCAGACAGTATAGAAGTGGGTATCTATCGCAATTTTTCTAATCTGTAGTTTACATCGCGATTCATTAATGAAAGATAAAATAGGTAGATACCAGGTAGTATCATCGGAATTGTTCTTTTGTCCATGGCTTTACTAGTAGTCTTGAAAAAAATATTTCTTTCTATTACACTACTCGTAAAGCCAAGCAGTAGTAATCGGTAAGAAATTACCAATAAACTTAGTTCATCATAAATCACAAAATTCAAACATCATAAGAATGAAAATGACGAAAATGTCTGTTTTCAACTTTAAATAGTGTGTATACCCAGTAATACGGCCGGTTAGTCGCCGCTGTGCCTTCAAATTTCCGATATTTTGATTCAACTGTAAAAGGGTCGTGGGGAAAGTTTTTGATAGCATTTATTGTTCGCTACATCCTCCTCGATCCCGGGGTTGGTAACGAGTTTCGAGTCATATTTTATTCACATATTTTACCATAAATAAATAAAAGACACAGTTTTGTGTTTAATATTATCTGTGTCATATTGAGAAGAGGTCATGTATGCGGCGAGTTGTTTAGAGTGGTGATGAGTGGTTATCGATTCGTTTAGTTTACTTGTTGTGTGAAGTAGGTTTTAAACCTTTTTTTTGGTTTGATTATCTTTGTTGAACATAGTGTTGAAACATATTGACTTGCTAACTTAATTTGTGAAAAAGTAAGTAATTATTCAAATGCAACATTCTATGTTTGTAAACACTTCACGCCTTTTAAACCCAAAGCGGAACAGGCAGAGGCGCTTGTTAAGCAAATGCCCTCGGTGCACCAAAGGTATTTGACCCAACGCGACGTGACAAGGGGTGAGCCCATCGGCGTTATAGGGTTCACACACCTTTTGGTGTGCGTGTTTCATGACGGTACGATGGTGAAGGACACACCATACGAAAGTTGCGTTGCGTAGTAAAATATCCGACCAACTTGACCACAGACGCTTGCTTTGTTTTGATATCAGAATTTAAGTTGAATATTAACAAAACAAAAAAATACGCGTAACATTACAGGAATACGAAATTATTTCGTTGTGAACAAGATACATGCACTTATAATTCATAGATGTCACACGCGACTATTGCATACACTTTATGAAATGTGAACATTTCCTTGGAATGTGCCTCTGTATACTCTACATTGCGATCAATACTCACGAGTGTCAATACTGACCTTGTATTTATAAAAAGCACAGCCAGTGAAGGTCTCAATAACTGGTAAACAGTACGCAAAATACGGACAAACTGATCTAAGTCAGATGGTTAGTCAACGTTTTAATTAATTAGAAATCATAAAGAATTTGTTTTTAGTAATTAATATTGACTGACACTTGTGGAGTACTAATAATATATATAATATATAATGGCGCCAATGCGGGGAAATGAAAAAAAAAATTCGAGCGACGAGAGCCCAACATTTTTCTAAGACTATTGCTTGGGGTCCTTTTACACGCAGTATATGCAATAAAGTAAATTACGAATATTCATTTGCCAAACCGTGGGCATTTGATTAAGCAAGTGCCTTGGGATTAAAAGGCGTGAAGTGTATTTTTTTTAATGAGCCAAATATGTTTATTGATTCGCTTCCTTCCCACAGTTTTCATTTACATACTCGTAATATCTTTCAACTTGACTTCTCCAGAACTGTAAAATAACTCGAAAAACCATAAAATTCCACGATTTCAGTAGGGAAGACTCTTAAGACTATGTAAATGATCAAAGTGCGCTCAGAATCGCTAGTGGAAGCAGTGAAATGGTTTTTCACCATAAAAGCGTATCATTTTTATAATGATATCAAAATTTTATAATATCCACACTTTTTGGCATTATACTTAAACTACCTTTCCGTCCGCGGCTTCGCCCGCGTGGATTTGGGTATATTGCGGTATAAAGGAATATTTTTGTTTTCCCTCGGGAAAATCTATTTTTTCCGGGATAATTTACCCTATTATTTAAACCGGATTTCTAACTATACGTCTGCAAAATTTCAAAGCAATCGGTTCAGTAGTTACGGCCGGAAAGCGGAACAAACAAACAAATTCACTTTCCCATTTATAATATTAGTAAGATAAGATAAGATATCCAAAAGTTAAGTATCAAAGGCCTGAGGCCTATGTAGCAGTGGACAAGTATGGGCTGATGATGATGATGAAGTATCAAACTTAAAGCACGTAATGCACAACATATATGAACACTAGGTATAAGTTAAAAGTAGATTCTTCAATTCAAAATTCACATTCAGAATGACGTATTATGGGTATACTAAAAAAATTGGCGCTGCGTGAAAAAAAGCACTGCAGTAGGTACGGTGCGTGGTTGTTTTGTAGTTTCAGTGCAAACCTAGGTACTTCTCTGTAGTGTGAATTAACGTCCCTCCAGTTCGCTACACATTCGATTAAAAAGATAGGAAGCCACCAGCCTTGGTCCCCGATCCGTTGTCGAATCGAACCGGAGCCTCCGATTTGCTTATTTTTAAAAGCTTTTATTTAACTTGCAATGTATGTGTGTAAGGATGTTCGGGAGGAATCTTGCAACACAATTTTGAAGCAGACTTACTCAACCGATTGAGCTGAAATTTTGTATGTTCCTTCGGTTTGGATGACAATGCATGGTATGTGACGTTTTTCAAAATCCAACATGGCGGCAGTTACAAGATGGCGGACTAACTATTTTTTAATGTACCCCTATGATATACATATCACATGAAATTGTAAAATACAACTCGAAAAATGAAGTGACGATTTCCAAAATCCAACATGGCGGCACTTACAAGACGGCGGACTAATTATTTTAAATACCACTAATGATGGTAAAAGTCGCAGAAATATAATGTACGGTTGGCCAATAAACTGGTCTATCAGTTTTCATGACACTTCCTGTACCACTAAAACATCAATATGGTAGTTGGTATATTGTAAACAATGAACCTTAATATTTAATGACATTCATATGAATTTAACCCTAGGGTGGTATACCACATTCTTGGTCGACTGTACCTGTACAAGAAAATACAAAAACACTCGTATAGGATTTATGATGGAGGCTATTAAGACTTGAAATAGATTTTTTTACTAGGCACAACAATTTAATAAGAGTCCGGAATACAAACTCAAATCATCAATAAACTGTGTAAGAGGCTATAAGGACGGACATAACTTTAAGCGGTCATTTTAGGCTGGGATTATGACATGCTTTCAGTAGTAGCTAGATACTGCGAAGGGACATTTGTCACAATGCCTTACGTTACTTACTCGCTGAGTATTTACGTCAAGTGGTGGCAATTCACGGAATATTTGTGATTATAAATTACCCGCACATAAAAATCTTTACTGGATTTTTTCATATCTTTTGGTTCTGATTTTTATTATAAAGTATTGTGAGCATATTTTTTTTTCTAAAAACATAATCAATAATATAAATACAGATGCCTGTTGAAAATCTAAATGAATTCAATTAATAGGATTCCATAAGTAAACATGTTAATTGACGGTATTTAATTTTTAGGTGTTATTTTACTAATGTATATGAAAATAGACAAAAAAATACGACACGCGTCTTTATTATTTTTGCTTTGCGTCAAATTTATCATGTATAATTTTCATCTTGAAAATCGGACTTTTCTAAAAGGCCAGAAGCGCCAGAAGCGCCATTACGGCCGCAATACTTATACGTCTGTGTCTATCCCCGTTGCTACCTTAAAAAAAATACGTGACGATAACAACATGGCTGCTGCCTAAACATGAAAAAAGATAAAAAATGAACAAGGAATTATTTTGTAAAATACTTACAAAGACTTTAAGTAAAAATCAGGATGTTATACGCAGTGTTATTTGTATGTGTGCTCTACTATTTTGGAAAAAATACTTGTCAGTATGCAATAGGTAGTACAGTAATTTGGAAAATTTTCCGGGTGTTTAGAAAATTAGTAATTTGATAAATTTTGACGTGTTCTTACCGAATATTTCCTTTGCCACCTCGTATCTTTGCCGCTCGCGCCGCCATATTACAAATATGGCGCCTAAAAGCAGTTTTTTGATAATAACTCCTTTTCGACGCATTTTACAAGAAAAACATATCTATACAAAATAATAGAAAAGAAAATTGCCTACAATTTGTATCATAATCTTTTTTTTCCTAAAACCAATAGTTTCGGCATACGAGTGCCGTAAAGTGTAGTTCAACACACGTTTCGGCAGAAATACTAATTTCCACACCACCATGAGGTAGAGAAAGCGGCGCATTTTTTTTATCGTGGTATCCCCAGTAGCCCTAATCCACATCACAATCTGGTGATAAGTTCGAAACGAATGCTGTCGTGCTGCTGCTTCTGTTGGTAGTAGCGATATTTACCTAACTAATCTATTTATTTTTACACGTCAGCCAATTACAGAACGACCGACTTTACCGACGATTACATAAATACCACCTCTCCCCTATTCCATCAGCTAAACTACTTATTGACAGCGGTCGCTAATGTCAATCTGTACTGTAAACAACCTGACGTTTATTCGTGGGTCTCATTTTTTTTAGTGGTTTAGTATGAGAGTAACATGTCTATTACTTAAATGTCATTGATAGCATCATCATCAGCCCATACTTGTCCACTGCTGGACATAGGCCTCTCCAATTGCACGCCACTGTGATCTGTATTCGGCTTCTCGCATCCAGCTTCTGGCAGCCATCTTGCGTATATCATCAGTCCACCTTGCCTGAGGGCGTCCTACACTCCGTTTGCCGAGACGCGGTCTCCACTTGATATAGCATTGATAGCATGTCATGGGGAATTTCTTTGACGTTTTTCTGACAGATTTTCGGGCGGAGAACTGTCATTACTGTCATACTTTCCTAACAAAGGGAATTCCCCATTTTATACTATAACATCTCAGGTTGAACTGAAGCGATGAGATTCAATTTATGGCTTCTATATATTTCTCATTTTCAACATTAATTTTTAGGTAAAATTATTGTATTCATGTGGTGGAATTAGTGTAATAATGTGCTGGTGATTAAAAATAGAGTAGTGAGAGTGAGAAGGAAAGGAGAGGACTCCTATTTGATCAATTTGTTATTCCCGTGTAATGTTCCACGCACCATTGAAATGTGATGGTCCACCCTCACGTTTTAAAGAGTTTTTGACACGACTTTGACTATTATCGACTTTATCGATAGACCGTGACAATATAATATTGAACGCGAAGAATTATTACTTTGTTTGTGGCAGAATTATCGGCTTTAAAGCTGAACATAAGAGACAAGTCAAACACATTGCCCCAATACAATACTATTATTTTAATGCCTTTTCTGTTTAGATGCATAAGTATTTTGACGAAACATGTGGTGGATACTGTTTGTAATTTATATTTGTTTTTTTTTCATAACTTCTTTATTTTTGTTAATAAATGTATGTATTCATTTATTATAATAATTTATTTATTGCAGCAATGTCACATCAATTTAGTTCATAGAAAAGATTTTATCATTAAAATACTCGTTTTAATGCGAGAATGTAAAATAAGACACTTAGGGAAATAAGTTTCTTTTAAATCTTCAATTATTTCCAACTAGCTTTCCATCCGCGACTTCGCCCGCGTGGACTTCGGTTATATTGCGGTATAAAGGAATATTTTTGTTTTCCCTCGGGAATATCAATTTTTTCCGGGATAAAAAGTAACCTATTATTTAAACCGGACTTGAAACCCGACTGCTGTCAGTCAGCTGTCAGTCAGCTCGCGACCACGACACATGTAACTGTGTCGAAACGACGGGAAAACAACGAAGGTAAGCTGAATGCTTATCTTTGGTTAATCTTCGCGCTATAATACCCGTTTTAAACATTTAATATCATGTCAATGCGCGTTTCCTTAAAAAATGTTACAAGCAATCTGTATAATCCGGCATTGTAGATAATGCCTAGGCATTATATACATTGCCAAAAACGTTCAGACAATGTGTATAATACGATTCATTTCATACATTGCCTAGGTATTGTATAAAATGCCAGAAACGCATCAGGCAATGTGTATAACGAACGACCACGGGAAGGAGACGCTCCTTTCCGTTCGTTATGCGCGGGGTGGCTATTTTTGAGGTTAGGTTAGGTTAAATAGATTCTGATCGATCGATTACATACATATACATTACATACACACATACCGCTCATTTACTGCAACAGTGCGACATCTCAATATGTGACACTGTTGAAATAACAATCTTATTACTATTACTTAGGATTCTTTTCACAATAACGAAATATTGTGAGATATCGCGTTGTTGCTGTAAATGAGCGACCTATATATATATATACATATATAATACAACAAGGTACATTGTATTAGTAAAATTTAAACAACTAGTGTTAGTATAAAAAACAAAAAGGAAAGTAATGTAAAGGAAACGGCGTCACGTGTACGTGGGACGGGGAGGTGCGGGCGGCGGCGGGCGCGTGCCGCTCGCAGCACCGTCGGATGTACACCGAGTCGTACCTGTCGGCCAGCGCAGCCAGCAGCGGGTTGTGGCTGGCCTGCACCCGGACACCCGGCACAGCAGCGACGCAGCCCGCTTGCGCATTGTGGCATTAAATGAATCTGTGCGCGCCTCCGCAAACATACCTGACGCGCTGCAGTACCGAGGAAGCCCCAACATCGCTCGCATTGCATTATTGTACTGGACGCGGAGGTCGCTGTACGCTCGCTGCGTGTCCACCGCCCACAAACTGCACGTGTACAGGCTCGTGCAGAAGCTATGCTTCAATCGGCATTCTATACATTTCCTAGGTAAAGTGTAAAATAGTTGGACTATTTAATATCATTTCTTAATATTACCTAGGTATTGTATAGAATGCCTGCATTATACACATATAACATATACAAAATAGCGTTATAACGCTTATTTCACTTGAATAGTCTAGCAGAATAACTGGCCACGAATCTCCCACGCCATAGACGTCGCAATATCACATTATCCTGGCCAGATTGGGTTTAGATCGAAGCATTGTGTGATCTATTGGCATTCAAACGCCACGAGTCATTAGCAGTCAATAATGAGTGCTGTGTGCCCTCTACGTACTAGTACGGTCTAATTGGATTTGTAGAGCAATTAATTCCCGCCTCTGCTGCCTCATTATACAGGGATGTAATACGAAAATACGCCTGTCTGGTGAATAATTTGGACAGGTTGCTATGATACAGATGGTTCAAGATAAGTTTTATTTCCAAAGAAGACTTTTGAAATATGATATTGTACATACCTACATATTTTTTTAAATCGCGATCTCAGTATCAATACACGGGACGGTAGATCCACATTGAAACTCACCCACTTTGCGGGTTGCCAGTCGCAGTCGCAGTTTTTCAAAGTCAAAGTCAAAATTTCTTTATTTCATCGTTATAAGTGCTATAACATACAGATATCACACACACAAACAACGCACATACGCACGATAACACAAAGCTTGATGTACGAATTCATCCAAAAATATGCTGTATTGTACTTGTAAATTTAGGTCGGGTCTACCCGATGGTTAATAAAGTAGTTGCCTAATATTAATTCTTGTGCTCTAATGAGAGGTTTTCTGATAGCTTCAAATATGTCAAAGGTAGTTCCAAAACATCTCACAGATGGCGCTAATCAGACATGATCTTAAGGAGAAACTCATTTTATAATTGTCAACAAAAATAAAAATATGAAATGACAACCTTGTCTAGGTAGTGCCATCTATTGACATTTCTTAGAACTGTAATAAGCCACCTGTCACAAAACCTCCCATTGTGAAACGATTGGAAATGTCTTCACCAATGCAATGAGTATTATTGCTTCCCTAGTTTTGAACGTGGCTGGCGTAATTCAAACTTATACATCAATGTACAGATCCATACACGACAAATTTCGAAAATAATAATCAATAAAAATAAATTTCGCCACTAGATATATGTATTACTTGGATTATCCGAGAATACGAGAATCACATAAACGGGGTAAATCGCTATCACAAGTGATCACAGATTCGGTTGCCGCATATTCCATCGAGTATTTTGTACCGGCGGCTAATATTTGTAGTGAATCCACAGTAAATACAGGGCCTTCTAAAATGGAGCCGTCAATTGCAGTTCACAATCAAAGCCCGGATCACAATATGGAGTGTCGAGCATGACAATACGGTCGGGCCTGCCAAATGGCCTATTAGTACGAGCGAGACGACAGGCCTGCTTTAATCAATGTAATGTCCGGACCTAGATTAGTCTAGCCCTAATGTACCTTTATCGAAACCGTAGCTCGTTGATCGGATCTATGAACGTTTTATAGGGTTACTAGCCGACCCTGCAAACGTTGTTTTTACAGTATACGTAGTATGTTTGCCAATAAATTGCATCTTCAAATTCTAGGCGGAAGAAAAATATGAATCACCTTTGATGCTAAAAGTCAGATTCGTGGCAGATATTACAGTAAAATACTCCAGAGTCTTCCTTCGAGATAAGGACTTGCTATTAAAATTTATAACAAACTGCCCAAGGAAATAACTGAGTTGTCTGAGGAAAAATAAGTCAATTGTAAAGAAACAGTTAATTAGTAAGGCATACTACAGGGTTGATGATTACCTACATGATGATAATGCATGGACAAACATGTCAGCTCGTATTGATGTAAAACATAATTATTAAAATGTCTAAGAGTAAACATACCACATTACTAATGTTGGTAAGATGAGCTGGATGGTTGCTTGCATGTTCTAAGGGGTTCAGTTACATAACCCACAGGGGAACTCTTTTATTTTATTTTATTTAATGTTAATATCATTTAGTGCCCTTGAGCTGTTCACCAGTCAGGCATGTATCCGGCCATCAAGCATTTGTTAAATTACTATTAAGTCATATTTATGTTAAGTATACTTAGCAGTAAGGCTTGGCGATTTGAAAAGATGCCAGTTTCTTCCCGGTTCTTCTGGCCAGTAAAAGAAATTAATTCGAACCGGGGACGATTACTTTTGTTTTAAAGTCATAAATGACGTCGGTCAAGCTTTGTGTTATGCTGCTGTATATCAAGAATTTTGACTGACTTTGAAATACTAATAAACAGATTACCGTTAGATAACGATGCCGCCTAATGAGTTCGGATCCATTAATTAATTTCATTGATCTTACGAACCATCCAATTGAGTTCGAGACTGTATTGCCAAATTATGTCTACATTAAGGGGAGGTTTTCTGACAGGTGGCTTATTACAGTTCTAAGAAATGTCAATAGATGGCACTACCTAGACAGGGTTGTCATTTCATATTTTTATTTTATGTTGACAATTCTAAAATGAGTTTCTCCTTAAGATCATGTCTGATTAGCGCCATCTGTGAGATGTTTTGGAACTACTTTTGACATATTTGAAGCTATCAGAAAATCTCTCATTGACATGTTTTGAAAGATTATTTTCGCTTGGTATTTAGGGAAGTATCAATAGGAATAACAAACAGCAGATTTTTTTTCAACAGATACGTACTGTAGACGACACAAACAGCTAAACGGAATAAAACACACAAGATGATCGATGTGCGCGATTTTTCTGCGGCGATGTGGGTGGTCGTGCACAGTGATCGGAAATTTTCACAACAACTCAAAAATGACAGCGAAAAAACAAAAGTGCATCACATAAAGAAGAAATTATTTGGACCATGGCACAGCCCCCTTTCAGCCCAATCATTTATTAAAAAGAAAGAAACTTAATTCTATCGCTAACAATTCTACCCCCTTAGTGCTGAATACAGTCAGCACTACTCTACATTGTCAGTCTCAAGTAGGGCTATTCTAGTAACGGGACGACGGAACACTCCGGTGCGAGTGCGCACGTCCACTGTGCGGACTCGCCCATCCTCCCGGCGTGTATCGCACTCACTGTCCCGTGTCGCCAGCAGCCGCGCTCTATATTGGGCTCAACTACCAACACGTAATCTCCTACTTCAAGGGGTTTCGATTCATTGCACCATTTGTGCCTAGATAATAGTGAAGTGAATGAGTATTCTTTGCACCATCGATACCAAATCATATCGGCTAACCTTTGAGAAACGCGCCAACGCACTAGTAGATTAAAATCAGCATCGTGAGACAATCGATATAATAAAAATCTTACCTCAAAGCCTTCACGCCTATAGACATCACCAATGTTTATAATAATTTTGACTATGCTGTCCACCGAAGTCTTTGAATACAAACAATAGTCTCTCTTATGAATAACATTTACCTCCTCAGGAAAAGCGTTCGCCTTTTCCACACGTCGCCCGGGACAAACAAAACGGGAACAGATAGCAGCAAATATGGGGCTATCCATCGTACAAACCATGATTGGTGCGTTCCCATTCCGTTCCTTAAACAAGAAGCGTTGAAAAAGTTGATCCTTCTGGCGAATTTTGATACGCATAAACATATCCTTAATGTCTCCAATTATCACCAATGGGTTTGTACGGATTCTAAATATATCAACAGCGTCAGTTGTGGCTACAGTCAGCAGTGGTGGCTTACTATAATGCAATAAATGATGATGCGGCATACCACAGTTATTGATGTCACAAAGAGGTGCACTACATGTTTCGTCGACCTCGTGGCGTGGCTTCAGGCAACGAAAACATAGACGATGTGACTTTGCAAACTGCCACTTTTCTTTTCGCAGTGCACGTCGAAATGGTCGGCAATGTGTCAGCAAATGTTCCGATTCCTTACAAAACATACAGTGTTTGGTATTCACTGCGGCGACAGTACTGAGTACTTGTTTACGGAACCTTCTGTCCTGTTCAGGTGGTAGGATGATTCCTCCTACAGTAAGCAATATCTCAGCTTCTTATTTTACAAACGTAGCAAATAATTCTAGTTTAGGCGTGTTATCTCTCAGCCTGTCATACGCGTACTCTGTCCATTTACTGAGTAGTGCGCTTGATAATTTTGATACTACGGCGTTCATGAGCTCTGGGCTTCGCAAATAATCTGCTTTCTCTAAGGCAACAATAGTAGCTACGGCGTTGTTTACTTTCAAAGAAAAGTCAATCAGTCCACTCTCATAATACGACGGTAGAGATGGTAACTTCTTTAATTGTGCCGTTATCTTAGCAACTATAATATCTGAACGTCCATACCTCAGTTCCAGTGCCTCCATGACGAGCGAAGGCGGCGTATTCCCGATGAGGAGATCGGTGACAGTCTCCTTGGCTTCTCCGCGTAGGGCCTTACGTAGGCGCCACAAATTCTCAATATCGGAGAATCTGCATACGTCCGTCGACTCGTAGTAGGCGCTCTTAAAATGTAGCCACTCTATGTAGTTGCCACTAAAAATAGGTAGCTCTCGTGGCGTTGAAAGTCGGCTCAACAGACGATCTTCCTGGGCGGAACACGTCTGATTCATCATGTCCCTAATAGCTATAGCCAACTGTTTCACATCTAACGGGTTCGCGTCCGCGTGTTCGTGCGCGTTGTGCTCGGGGGGAGGAATGTGCTGAGCCGTCACAGACTCAACGGGCGCACAAGGCTTTCCTTGGCTGTTCTCCAACCACTCCTGAACTTTACATGGCACTGGTTCGTCGCGGACGGACTGGCTCTGTTCGGTTAAATTGTAATCACTTTCAGACTCTAACCTGGTTAGTTTCGCTTCAAACTCCTTATCAATGAGCTGCATTTGGATATTCGCTTTTGCTTGTGCAGCATCTAGTTCCAACTGCTTACGTTTGGCTATCGACGTCGTCGACCCGTTCGTGCTGATTGTTCCGTTCGTGCACGAGTGTCTTGTTGCAATACAGTTCGTCGATCAGCGTGGCTAGCATTGTCCGTCCGTGCCTCCGCCGGCGTGGTCTCCTGTACCGCTGCGCTCTCCTCAAGGTCCCGACGCATTCTGCTTCGTGTAATCATACTTGGAGGTATTTTAAACATTAAGTTCCACTGATTGATCCGGCTCGAAGGACCAAAACCTTTTGTAGACGACACAAACAGCTAAACGGAATAAAACACACAAGATGATCGATTTTTCTGCGGCGATGTGGGAGGTCGTGCCATAGAAATATAATGTACAAGAAGAACTGTGCTCACTTGAAAACGTGACCAAAAATGGAATGCGTATGTGTGTGTGATTTTTTTATGTGTGAGTGAAGAATAGTATTGCCTAGGTTGTTTGTTATACAAATATCGATACTTGTTGCGAATCGAGAAGAAAAGCAGGTTTCATGAAGTAATGTCTCAAACGTATTGAAATATTATTACTTATACATTTCACGATTTTTTTTACCAAAATAATAAACAAAACAATTAAGTCGGACTTATAAGCAAACATAGTAGTCGCTTACTACAAATTTGTCGTCGTAAAGCAAAGTAAGGATTTTAGACAATAATACAGTTTGCTTAGTAATAAAATTTTCTTTACGGTGGCGTGTGAAAAAATTAAAGACAAGACGAAGACTTAGTACACTTCAATAATGTACCTAAATATTATTAGCTATTGCCCACAGCTTTGCTTGGAAGCACCTGATAATTGCACGAATTTATATAAATTCACGTATCAATGTAATACAATTTAAACATATTGTGCAAGCGGTGAAGGTGGCAGTAACAATAAAATCATAACTGTTTATTTGCAAAATATTGAACTCTACCTACCTAACACGAATTCACATAACTCCAAAATAAGTTGAATAAAAATAAAGTTTACAAACTAAATAAATTTTAAAATTTTCTTACAATTGGTACTATAATATCTAATTAGCATAGATAACCCAAAAATTTTGCGCTGCCATTTGAAAGCGAAACTAGCGTTCAGGACGTACGTTCGTGTAGGACGCCCTCAGGCAAGATGATATACGCAAGATGGCTGGCAGAAGCTGGATGCGAGAAGCCGAAAAAAGATCACAGTGGCGTGCAATTGGAGAGGCCTATGTCCAGCGGTGGACAAGTATGGGCTTATGATGATGATGATGACTAGCGTTGTTGGATTCCCTTCCTCGGATCATGTGACCAATCCATCGTTTGCGTTGTGCAATCTCCTGCCCATAAGAATTTGACAACACTGTGCCCATAGGTCCTCGTCGCGTATCGTGTTCGACCAGAACACGCGGAGGATATATCTCATTCAGGAACACTTGGAGCTGGTTCGTGAGACCTTTTGTCGACTCAATCCAGGTCTCACAGCCGAAGAATAGAATAGAAAAATAAATTCTACCTTTGTTAAAATACCTACGTTACTGTGGGGAATTATTTGACAGTCCAAAATATCCCACGTCGATAAAAGATTTAGATAAACAAAAGAGAAGTTGTCTGGCTTATTTTGATTGAACCGGGAAGCACTTTATAATTTAGTTAGTAATGGTAGGCGAAAGCTTACAAACCGTAGAGCTATGCTGTTTAAAGAAATAATCACTGCTGGCTATTCTACGACCATCCACTGGTACCAAAATCTCAATAATTCCCCACTATCCACTCTACGCTACTATTAGGGATCTACTTTCTACATAACGAATAGTTAAGATACTTAACGCGAACAAATAATGTAGGTATCGAGTCTTTCATCAATAAACGGCGACTACTTCTTTGCAAAAAACATCTCTCTTCAAAATGTTTGCTGCATATGCATGAATTTTTCTTCAAAACCCAATTGCATCTATTTACAATTCTTGTCCATTTCGCTCTTATTTCCGAGTTCGTAGGCTATCTTTAAGTAGTTAATCGAAATTAAATTACATAAAGTTAAACTGGCACTTAGTCCAAACCTACATAATGAAAATTGTATATGGCTCAAAGGTTATAAATTTCAAATATCGATACGAAAAATCAAGTGTTGTCAATCCCTAGCGTAAAGAAACAAATTTACTTTTTACACAAAAGAACCGAAATTTTGGTTTTTGGCTGGTGTATTCAATAAAATATATGAAATTTATTTAATGTTCTACAGGAATCAACGGCAATTATCCTATTATATATGAACATTCATAGAACTTTTCGATAATGAAAAAATATTGTGTCTGTACATATTTACCTGTGAAACGTGTATTTATTTGGATTATTTCTTGATGTGACATCACAATCACTTAGTGAGTACGACACCATAATTAAATATCAACACTGTGTAATTCTTCTATTATTTTAAAGGGTTTATTTCGTAAAAATACGCGCCCAAGAAAAAATGTGCAGGGTTCTATAGGGTTATATTTTCTCTGGCTGTCAAAAAAGTGGTCGCGCTTTTAACTTTATGCTCCCTCCCTTTCTCTCTAGTGGAATTGTTAGGTTAGTATGAAGTCTCTTTCCCATACTTTGATTGATTCTACGTCTATGGGTCGTGCACAGCGATCGGAAATTTTCACAACAACTCAAAAATGACAGCGAAAAAACAAAAGTGCATCACATAAAGAAGAAATTATTTGGACCATGGCACAGCCCCCTTTCAGCCCAATCATTTATTAAAAAGAAAGAAACTTAATTCTATCGCTAACACGTACAGTTCAAAAATGATCAAATTTTATTTTTCAGGGTATAAAAATGTTAACTAAATATGTAACGACAGAAGATGGAACTCATCTAATAACATCATTATTACTACTACACATTTAGCGCAAACATTTATAAAATACCTACTAGCTTTCCGCCCGCGGCTTCGCCCGTGTGGACTTCGGTTATATTGCGGTATAAAGGAATATACCGAGCTTCTGTAGTCCAGTTGGTCGGATACTTGACTCGTAACCGAGAGGTCGCGGGTTCGACTCCGGCTACTGGACGTGTACCAATGGGACTCTTTTTCAAAGCCTATGTACGCAACGCAACGCTCGTACGGTGAAGGACAACATCGTGATGAAACCCGCACACCACAAGGTGTGTGAACCCTATAACGGCGATGGGCTCACCCCCTGTCACGTTGGGTTAAATACGCTTGGTGAACCGTGGGCATTCGCTTATTAAGCAAGTGCCTCTGCCTACCCCACTTTGGGATTAAGAGGCGTGAAGTGTATTTATTTATTTTTATTTTTTTTATAAAGTAATATTTTGGTTTTCCCTCGGGAATATAATTTTTTTCCGAGACTTTTAACTATACGTCTGCAAAATTTCAGAGCAATCGGTTCAGTAGATACGGCGTGAAAGCGGAACAAACAAACAAACTCGCTTTCCCATTTATAATATTAAGTAAGATTATAAAATTAAATATTTATCGAATGTTGACTCTTTACTGTGGGCGATAATAACTAAATGAAAAGCCCAAATGTCAAATGCCCACAAATTCACTTAGAGTAGGGTCACGTTTCGGTACTGGAATCTAATCCTGTTTGAAATTTAAAACCACTAAATACTGAACTTGATCTAATAGGGTTTCGTGGATGAAGGTATCAAAACTGTGCAACCCAGTTAGTTTACGACTGTACCGTGCTTCTACGGTGGAAACAGACTTGGGTGATGTTATCGAGAGTGCATTCCAGCTGTTGCCCGGCATTCAATCTAGTGAGACTAATTTTTTTATTTGGTAAAATATCAATATTTTTAACGGAAATTTAATTCATTTCAATAAAAAGTGTTACAACAAAGGAAATGAGAAGTTTAGACAGGGTATCATTTCGCGATGTCACTTATACCATAGTTACAAGTTTACTGATATTGAAGTTTACTAATTGTATTTTCTGTATTTGACATACAACTAATGGTTTAATAACAACAACAACCATGATTTACCTTCGCAATAGTTATCCCGCCATTAAATTATAATGGTCAATTTTCAAACTCCAAAAATTTCTTATCCAGATGTTGCTAGTAGATATTTTAGTACGTTTTCTTTTATTTGGGTAAGTTATTCAAACATACACTTTTGTATCACGTAAACAAACAATAAAAAAATTAAATGTCACCTTCAATACTGACTGCTCATTCATTGACATTTATCCCGCCTAATACAGCTAGCGCCATCTGTCATAACTAAGAAAAACAAGGGCCCTGAAAATTCCCTGCTATCGAAACAATATTATGTGTCTATTGCTAGTATTGTACGAATATTAAGTTGTAAGTTTTCTTTTTCTGTTTAGTAATATAGAACTTGAACTATAATAGATATAATATATAAGTTCATACAACTATTCTTCTATTGCACACTATTTTTACACCACAATTTGGGTTGACTGCTAGAAAGTCCGCCATTCGTAAAATAATGAAGAATTGAAATAAATAAAATACGTTTTATTGATCTATGGAATCAACCCCTATCCATCATTGATCTACAAGGTTTGGATTTAGCCAACCAAGAGTCTTGCACTAACCGCTTTCGCCTTTGAAGTAGCAATAACCTAATTGAACCTTGTTGTATCTTCGGAACGTCGCAAAGCGCAAGTTTCCGCTTACAGAATTCAATGGACGAACTTCTCAGCCTCGCTGGCAAAGGACTGAGCGGATGTTAAGGATAGCTACAGCATCGTGATGAAGTAATATCTTAATAGATATGGGGCCAAGTCTGTTGTTGGAAAATGTATTCAGATTCTATCCATGAGAACACTAAACTGTTTTGGTGTAAAAATAAGAAGATTACGCGATTGTGTTGCATGAATTATTGAAATATTGTAAAAGCCTTGAGCCTTGTAAATAGTGGTCTGAATATTTTTTAAGTTATTTGCTGCAAAACGTACAAAAAATTATCGAACATGATAAAGACAAAGAGAGACGGGCTTTTATGGTTCTCGTATGTTTCTCCATTAAGAGACAAACAAATCGCATAATAATTAACGAGTTTCGTTGGAACAGAACCTACGACTTCGATGTCAATTTCATCATACGACTGATTGGCATAAAATCAAATTTTTCATGTATCCATGTCTTTACTAAATATTCCCTTCTATAATAAAACTATTCGTTGTATAAAACCTCTCACTTGCCTAAAGTGATGAAATAATTCCTTGTGTGCAGCAAATAGGTTTCAAAGTTAAAGTAAATATGTGCAGACATGCAAATGAGCTTTTATACTATGTTTGTGTAAGTGCAATGCTGAATAATTTTAGCGTAGATATACCTTGGATAGCTACAATATTTGGTATAACACCCATTTGACCTGAAACATATTTCTTTTTCAATAATTAACATCCACAAATGCCATAGTGGTTTGGTTTTCGTAATATGATTTCTTGTAGATCGCTAAGGCTTGTATTCTGAAACATTTATTTATTTAGTCAACACTATATTTATTTACAGAGCAACCCTTATACAATAGTGTTGGTAAAAAATAATAAATGAATAATAAAATAAATACACTTCACGCCTTTAATCCCAAAGAGGGGTAGGCAGAGGCACTTGCTAAAGCAAGTACCCACGGTTCACCAAGCGTATTTAACCCAACGTGACAGGGGGTGAGCCCATCGCCGTTATAGGGTTCACACACCTTGTGGTGTGCGGGTTTCATCACGATGTTGTCCTTCACCGGTAAAAAATAATACAAAAAAGCAAATTGAATTACAAAAAACAAAAGCAATAATTCAATAAAAATAATTCAATAATAACAATTAAAGGAACAATTTATTATATTATATTTGCTTGCAACAAGAAATACTACCCCCGTGAATTCATTAATGGAACAGTTGAAAATACATATTTTTTATATGACAAGCGCCTCATACAGAGCCCGTATAGCACGTAACGTATATAAACGTATTAGTAAAAGTTTGAGACCGCTTAATATCAAGCACTTAATTCCCATTTTTTTTTTGCTAGATATCATGAACATATCATGAACGGGAGTGAATGTTGGGTATGGCAGATGAAGCATAAAACCAAAGTCAATGCCGTAGAAATGCAGTCATTGCGTGATTGAGAGCCTTCCATAGCGCTATACTATTTGAAGTTTATCGCGGTTCTCATACAGAGCGTCTGTGGTCCAGTTGGTCGGACACTTGATTGTAACCGGGAGGTCCCGGGTTCGAGTCCGGCTACTGGACGTGTACCAATGGGACTCTTTTTCAGAGCCTATGTACGCAACGCAACGCTCGTACGGTGAAGGACAACATCGTGATGAAACCCGCACACCACAAGGTGTGTGAACCCTATAACGGCGATGGGCTCACCCCCTGTCACGTTGGGTTAAATACGCTTGGTGAACCGTGGGTACTTGCTTAAGCAAGTGCCTCTGCCTACCCCTCTTTGGGATTAAAGGCGTGAAGTGTATTTATTTTATTTTTATTTTTATTTTCTCATACACCTCAAAAGGCCATGTGTAATCCGCGGATTATGAGTTTGTCTACGGTTGGGATTTTTATAGTGATAATGTTTTCGAGTATAGTTCCTTTGAGCTTAGAAGAAAAGAAGCTGCATCATTAGTATCCTTAATCTCACTAATATCACTGAGATTTCTTGTCTCCATGTCCTTATTTAGAGTAGCAAAGTTCATTTTTCTGAAAGCCTTTGGTTGAGGGTATCGTGAACTTTTTTCTGTTTTGAGCGCTATTGTGGTGGAGACATGATCAGTTATTGATAGTTCGGCAACAATACAGATCACAGAGAGTTTGTTTTTCATCATAACATGACCCAGACAAGTTTTACCGTGTGGGCATTAAACTGTAATTTTTCATTAGATAAGCTTGCTCAGCGTAGTACGAAACGTGGGTATACTGTTTTGAACCTGAAAGGAAAAGCCAATTGACAGAATGGGTCTTCCCTTTTGATGATTTACCCACAAAAGTCAAGAATAGTCGAAGCACGGGTAAGAAAATGGTTGCCTCGTTTTTTTAAAAAAAAAAAAACAGGTTTTATGTATATATACCAGCCATTATGCAACGGTAGCACTTGAATATCAGAGGACAGTAACCGCGGATTGGTATAGAAACAAATGTTTGCCCATAGTTCTAGGAAAAGTTCGTGAAAAGCGTCCTCGGAGTGATGTAGTCCTTCACCACGACAACGCGTCCGCGCATCCGCCCGGCTGACGAATGCGTTTTTGGGGAGTGAAAAGTACAATTTATGACACATTCGCCTTACAGTCCAGACCTTGCACCATGCGACTTCTTGTTTCCTAAAACTAAAGATAAACTACGAGGTTCAAGATTTACAAGTCCTGAAGCGGCGTTGAGTGCCTTCCACGAGGCCATTGAAGAGGTCTCCAAAGAAGACTGGTCCCACTGTTTTACACAATGTTTTCAAAGAATGCAAAAATGCATGGATTGTGGGGGAATATACTTCGAAAAAAAAAATATGTTTCCAGATGAATATGTAGTCTCATCTATTAGAAACCAGAAACTTTCAGTATGCCCCACGTAGCAGCAAGGGTGTTGGGGGCAGGTATAATAGAATAACAGAGCCTCCTATATTCTTCCTCATTCATCATAAGAATAAAATTAATAACTTGTTTTATGCACACATTTAATCAAACATTATAACGTAGAATTTCCATTATTTTTTTAACCGAATAAGCTGGAGAGGTATTCCGAATTACAATCAATGAGGCTGGGATGCGCTACGTAGTAGATGTGCATGGTGACCACGCCGGGATTTGCGGAGAGCTCGTACAGTCTTGTCGGTCCACGGGGAACGATGGTCTGGGAAAAGTACGTCGTTTAGGGTTTTCGGCAGGTATTCCAGCCAGGCTAGAACCATTTCTAAAATAACAAAATAATTGGCAATTCCCTGCATATTCTCAAGCAAAGGTTATTTGATTGAATACTATCGATTAATAACAATAAAATAAATATTTTAGTATGTAGATTATATTAATATATAATTCTACATGTTTTGATTCTTTATGCCAGAGTTACAGTTCTAAAACATCAGTTGACATCTGTTGAAAATAAAAAAATACTTAATTCTAAAGTATTACTTTATATTTACCTGTACAGCGCTACGGCCTGGACTCTCAAACCAATCTCTCTTCCCATTGGAAACGACTGCTCGTTTCCCGAGGACTAAAAATCCAGTTGCAACTAAGTTGCCGTCGTTGACCATCGGGAACCAGGGGAACAGCTTGGTCGCGTCAGTTTCCGAAGACATGTTGTAGTAGTAGTGCTGACCTGGAAATCAGATATTTAAAATTGTAATGCGGAATTTTGGAGGACGACAATGGCGATTACTTGCACCTTCCGAGTTGTGTAGGTAGGTAGGTCTGTAGAAAATTTGTTTGTTATTAGGGAATACAAGGGTTCTCAACATTAGAAACAGTATGGGCTACCCTTATTAGCCAGATTGCAAGCCAAGACTGGTCTAAAGTTTTATTGTACGATTCAACAACACAAACCCATGCCGGGGATGCAGGCTTGCTTTGTGAATTCACTGTCTTCGATGTCGGCGCCTTTGGAGGAGACGAAGTAGAGCTCGTGGTTGTAGTCGGTGAGCCAGACGCCGCCGTCGTAAAGGGTCAGATTACCGTCGTGTTGTTTGAGCCTCTCTTCTTTCGTTAAAGCTAGTGTTGCTGAAAATACAATTAAAATTATAATTTTCTGTATATAAGTAAAACGTGGAAGTAGAAGCAAAAGCGCTCATGACTTCGATGATAGTAACCCATTACAGATGTTAACAGCAAATGGAAATCCATTGTATGGGTTAGAGGCCCTCGGGCAGTTTGGAAATATCTAATTAGTGAGCTGACTATTTGCTGGACAGCGGCTTTCCTTTATGCTCCGGAGGTCGGTAGGGTATAGCCCCGGTAATAGCCACACAATCCATATCAAATAAATAACGGTTTGGGAAAAAGAGATTAGTGGAGAGGTGTTACCTTCAGAAACAAAGAACTGTTTGTGCGTGTAGTAAGTGTTGTTCGTTCCTGGAGGTGTCCAAGTCTTAAACCCGACAACTGATAGGTCGGTAGGAATAGTCTCCGTTAGATCCTCAGTTGACAACTGTGAATATATAAAAGGCATATTAGAAGTATAGCATGGTAGTTGTGTGATTTGGGTTGAATGGATGATAGGATATTTAGCAAAAGAAGGGTATGTAGCCATGTCCGTAAAGGTAGATCTCGGTGAGGTCTTCTTCAGAGGAGGAGTAAGAAGTGCTAAAAACCGATGTACCGTATGGACAGATTGATCAATGTGCACGAAACAAGATAGGTGTGTCAGGATCGTAAGAGGCGTCAAAATATATGTATGTAATGTTTAATAACTTACAGCAATTTGACATCCGGCTATGTAACCAAGGTTATCGTAGAAGGCGCAGAAAGTGTAGTCGCCATTCATGCAGTACATATCCAGTGAGGGCAGGAGGTCACCATCAGGACGTTCCACCTTGCTCCAGGTGTCTTTGAGCGACGTCAGGTCCCGCGGTATGTCATAGTGGTAGTTGTAACCGGTTATCCCAAGTACGCCGAATTTCACTGTGAACGAGTATCGAAGGTGCTCAGCGCATTTATATTCCTGAGGGACTACAGGCTTGTGCTTAGGACTATCTCAGCTAACGGTATTTGTCGATAGTGGGATGATTGCTCGCCAACTTTTTCTAAAGATATTCGACTAACGTTGACGGACGCCCTGCCTTATGCTCGAAGTATACAGAATTGTAGTAATATAACTACTGAAATGCGAGAATCAAATGATGCAAAAGGTCGCTGCAATCTGAAAGAACGATCCCAAAGCCACATAATCGTCACTACCTACCTTAGGGCACTATTGCCCAAATGGATGAGAACCATCCAACTTGTCTTGAATATTTTTTTTAAAGTTACCGTGGAAAGCAAAATGAACAGCGAATACAAAGTAAAAGTAAAAAAGCAACAGCTATAAAGCAGACTAAAATTGTACACGCCACGTGCAGTGGGAACTGCATCATAAGGAACAAAATGAGTCTGCGAAACGGGAATATTACATGCTTGTAATGTGTAATTGAACCGTTTTGTCACAAATAGACATAATATATTCCTTCTTAATCGTTTATTTTATATGTATGTGAAACAAAAAAAAGGAAGGATAACATATTCTGAAAATATTAAACCCCGAAGAGCAGTACGTACATGTCTAAAGCAGAGGTAGCGAAAATTTTATGCAGAATGAGAAACTGTGTGAGAAAATGTGTTATGGAGAGCCAATTCATGTCGAAAAAGGCAAGATTGGCTGTCCATGACGCTGTACTGGCCTTACGCAGTACCTTAATGTACGGGAGTGAAAGTTGGGTATGGCAGAAGAAGCATAAAAGTAAAGTCAATGCCGTAGAAATGCGGTCATTGCGGAGCATGAAAGGCGTGACATTGAATGACCGGATAAGGAATAGTGTGATAAGAGAAAGTTGCGGTTTGAAGGAAGACGTAGTGACCAAGATTGAAAAGGGCATGCTTCGGTGGTTTGGGCATATGGAGAGAATGGATCAAAGTCGATTGACGAAAGAGATTTATATGGGTGATGTAATGGGCCGGGTGAGTAGAGGTCGCCCCAGAAGGACATATACAGACCAGATTGGTGATGTCCTCGCCGAAGGTGGCGTGAAAAGTACTCGAAACCGGAGGTCATGTATGAAAAGATGTATGAATGTAGATGACGCGAAAGGGGTATGTCAGGATCGTGACAAATGGAGATCTGTAGTCTCTGCCTACCCCTCTGGGAGACAGGCGTGAAGTGTATGTATGTAATGAGAAATTGAATTCATCAGAGGTTGATAGAAATCATTGAAACTGAGACTTAAAATCAATGATGGTTATTGACGTTCTGTAATCTGGCGTTTGTTAAACTCAGCCATTAGTTAAATAAAAAACGGTCCCCATGTTGACTTTAAGCATCGTGAGATTATTCAAGACAAGATTTTGTCGTCGTGTGCCATGTAAGTATTTTACATTTTTTTTCATACATATACATGAATAAAATAAAAACTTAATAATATTGAAATGCATCTACCAATAAATGAGAGTCTTACCAGTGAAGCCCGGCTTCCTTGCGAAGGCTACGGAAGACGACAGCAAAAGGCTAATCACGATAAACTGCCTCATTTTCTTTCAGAAATTCGACTGACAGACCTATCGGCCACACCCGTCTATAAATACTGAAAATGAATAATATTACACTTTTGGTGATCCTTTGTATTATACCTAGTCTAAAACACACAGGCTCTATTGTTTATGAGGAAAAACAAGTTAAAATCTAACCGTGTTGAGGTCAAATTTGGCAAATAAAGTTGAGGCAACCTATTGTCAACTCATATTTGTAATGTAGATCATTTTTAGTATGTAATAATAGCCAGTTGCTAAGCGAGGTAACACTGCACGACTATGCATGCTTTACACGGTCTTCGTAGCTAAATATTTAGTACACTATACTAATCCTCAATATTACAATTGAGAAGTAAACGTTTACACGTTGGAGTCAGCTAAAGGTTTTAGTGACCAGTCGTTTGAAAGGGATCGACGCCTGATTTTATGCAATGTGTTTAACAATATCCAAACATTATTATTTCGTGTATGATCGAAGAGAAAACATTACAAAAGTATATCTTTGTAGGCAAATGTAGCAGCTGGATCAATCTTGGAAATTTTACAAATCCCACTTCCACACAAAAAACCGAAAGAGTCGCTGGTCCATACTAAAATCGAACGAATCGTTTCGCTGGGCAGTTGAAAAAGAAAATATATATTTTTTTCTTTTAATAACTAATTTTACAACCCCTATGTTTTTGACCATATCATATCTAGCATATACTTATACAATCCATGGAAATGGAAATGGATGAAGTTCTGTGGACCAAATTAAAGGAAGTGGATGTAGATGAGAAGCAAACCAATATATTTTTTCTTACAAATATGACACTGAGAAAAAACAGGAGAAATGCGTATAGTGGACCGATTCCCATACCAAAGGCACGCCTAGGAATTAGAATATACAAAGATATTGAACACCTCTGCGAAACTAATAATTATAATTCCAAGCAAATATCACGATAATTTTTAAGTCTTTAGCGCACTTGAAATATTTAATTAGTTTAATGATCATCAATCATATATATTATAGACTAGCTGTCCCGGCGAACTTTGTACCGCCTAACAGTTAATGAATGTCGTGTTACCTTTAAGCCGAACTACACACATCGAAAGAGTCTAGGGATCAAGAACATGTTAGAATTTTAGCTATAAAAAAAATCTAATTTATTTAAAACAAATCTAATCTTATGGATTGGTCTCCTACCAAATTCCCCATGCCTGTATCAATGACTTATCACCACATTTTGAATAAATTATGAATTAATTATTTTTTTGTAGAATATATTCTTGATTGCAATCTTCTAAAATGTACTTGATCCCTAGACACTTTTGATGTGTGTAATTTAGGCTTTGATGAACGTAATACAATGGTACAAAATAATATTAATATAGATAGAAACAAAAGTATTTTATTATGATGAATGATAATGAAAAAAATCTAATAATTAAGTACTAAAAACACATGTCAGAAAAAAAAATTGAAAACTATGTTGAGCAGATTGGGATACACTCGGATTAAATAATTAATGGAATTTTTATTCAAGCACCTTGTGGTAAACGACAGTATTTTTTGGTCAGGCGCAAGAACAAATAAAGCGGTTGGTTTGCCGACACGTGAGCATGCCACGAACAATTTATTGACCATGAGAAAAATATGCATTTTTTCGATTGAGGCCACAAATAGGATTGGCCCTGTGATTTGTTGATCCTCATAGCGAAGGCAAGACAAATCGGGAATTGGATTTGTTTAAAAAAATATAACAGTACCTGAACTTTCAAGACATTATACAAAAAATAAATTTCTGAACGCATACATAAATAGTTGTTACAGCATTTGACAGGATTGGACGACAAATGTTTGACATGTAATAAACATATCAGCATTTATTGAAATTATTAAGTATTCATTACACACA
Organism: Conopomorpha cramerella; assembly: GCA_012932125.1. Lineage (NCBI taxonomy): Eukaryota > Metazoa > Arthropoda > Insecta > Lepidoptera > Gracillariidae > Conopomorpha > Conopomorpha cramerella. The sequence continues at coordinate 59,129 of SJJU01000324.1, forward strand.
TCGAGTTTTCATTGCATATTAAAATATGCATTTTGCTAATCGGGGCGGAGACAAATCCAACGAATCAATAACCATGTTTTTTTTTCAGCAGATCTCGAGTTATAAGTGCTGTAACAAACCCGTCTTTGTTTTATATAAATAGATTAATTGCTTGTCGTTAATTATTTGTCCTTTGAGATTCCAAAATATTATTGTTTAAGTTGTTTAGACAAGTACCTAGTAATCTTGCTGCTGTAGTGAACCTTAGCTTGGCTTAGCACTGGTGGGAAGCTCTTCTTTTTCCAAATAGTTATCGTGCCTTTGATTGGGCTGAGAAGTGCCTTAGTTATATTATTAAAAATATAGATTATTTACCTAAAAAACTACAGTATTTTATTAATCTGATCACAACATTCAAGTTTTTGAAGAACTTGGCCCATTTTCAATGGCAATTTTTGATGGGATTTACACTCAAGCAATGAATAATGAAAATAAATTTTATTATGAATTTAATAACGTTAACAAACTAAAAAAAGTATTTTTACATCTAGCTTTGAAGTTTATTAAAGACTAGTCAACAAAACAATAAATAGATAATGTTTTTTTTCTAAATAATTACATGCAACGTTTACTACGGTTATAATAAACACAGTTTCACTTTTACAGGAACTCAAAAGCTTAAAACAACTTACATAATTTTATTATTATTATTTTTTTTTTACGTAGCCTGATTTGTTTCCCACTGCTGGGCAAAGGCCTCCCCCCAAGTCTTCCACTCCTCTCTATTATTTTTACTTAATTTAATATGAAATGGTGAATTTCCTCCTTTTTATCTTACTAACACTTTTGTACATGTCACTTAAAATAAAAAAAAACAACTAAAAGCTTTAAGTCCTAGTCTAGGCCTTTTAAAATACCGAATTGACGTCACAGGAAATCATCATCAATCATCATTTAGTTCTACAATGTACTAAGTTTATTATGTGGATGTACACTTTAAGCAGTGGTACAATGGGTACCTGAAGAAGGTGGCTCACGGGAGACACCCCACGTTCTCCCAAATACATTTCATCTTTTACCGTTATGAAATAGATGTTACCTTAAGAATTATACAACACCAGGGGCGGTACGTCCATAGAAGCTTATAAGCTCTGCTTACCCTGGCAAATTGACTAAAATAATTAGCGTAGTTAGGTATCTATAACACATTTAGTCGTCACAGACATTCGGTTATTTAAAAAAAAGTATATCGAAAACACAAATTCGCTCTAGACCAATCAAAATACTAATCTCTCATTAATCTATTTTTCCGCGTGTCAACGAGAACAAATTCGTGCAATGTTGCCTCATCGTTCCATCGATAGGTAACACAAATTTCGCATCAACCAATCAAAACATACTATTTAGATCAACAATCAACGAAAACAAATTCATGGGACGTTGCCGCTTCGTTGCATCGTCTAGCCCGGGGAAGCTGCAAGACCTCCAGCTTCCTATTTTTTCTCTTTCTATGTATACATCCGTTTCACCTCGATCTATTAGCGCGGAGCGTTACTATGAAAAAAAATGGAGAAACTTACGCCACAACGTAAGCGCAGCTTCTTCGGCGTTTTTTTCATACATTATTTGAATAATAAGGGCTAAAATGTTATGACATTGTTTAAATCTGTGCGATAGAGAAAGAGTGTGTGTGATAGCGAGAAGTACCGATCACGTTGACTTTGCAAGTATTGTTTACATATTCATAATGGAGTACCTATGCAAGGTTTTAGGTTACGTTCATTCGCGCCTTTATTTTATAGAATATTATTTAAATTAGACAAAAATGGAGACTAAGGTGTGAAAGAGTGATATGTGTAAAAGTGTTTGTTTACAAAAGTTAACAGTGGGTCGATTCTCTGAACTAAATATGAGTGAAAAGTGCAGAGTCGCGGACGAATTTCGCCGGGATTGTTTTTATTTGAACTTGGAGCAAACACATTATTTATTTAGTTAGTATTTACTTAGTTAGGAAGAATAAGGTATTATGTAGTGCTTTGGGAACAGGAAGGCATCCACATTCCACAACGATCTGTTCAGTTTTGTTTCTGGCATACAGCGCCTTAATCAGCTGCTTAGCAAAATTTTGGGACGTAATGAGATATTAATTTTGCCAATGAGGCAAACTAGTGTTTGATGTTCTGATCTTCTATTGAAATATTTTGTAGTCTAGCAAAATATTGGTACCTACTTAATGTTATTTTAGTGTCGTATGTACCTACTCGTAGGAGACGGCTTACCCTGATGAAACCGCCACTGTACAACACTATACCATTTTTCATGGCTGATGAGCCCTGACACTTGATAATGTTTTCACACAATGAAGTATATTGACATACATATCAGCAAAAAATTCGCAGTTTTTGTAGGACTAATATTTCTTTTCAAATTGTAGTTTAGTTCATTTTTAATATGTATTGAAAAAGACGCGCTAATTCAGAAATGTAATATATGAAGAAATGTATAATAATGTCTTCTGTCTTCAGCCGTGAAAAAGGGTATAGCAGACCCGACAGACGTTGTTCTGTCTATACTAATATTATAAAGAGGAATGATTTGTTTGTTTGTATTGAATAGGCTCCGAAAGTACTGAACGGATTTTGATGATTCTTACACTAGAAGAAATCTACGTTTTTCCAAATGAACATAGGCTACTTTTTATGCCGAAATTCCAACGGGAACGGGTTGATATTATTATAAAGAGGAAAGAATTGTATGGATGGATGTTTGTAACGAATAAAAGCTACTTGACGAAGGAACAAAAAGGATGCGAGTAACACCGCGTGGCGAAGCTAGTCTTAAATATTAATATGAATATAAAATAAGTATAACCTCCAGGGTAGCCTGTGTTCAGCAGTGTATGTCATTTTTATAAAATTTTCTCTACGTACAAACTTTCTCTGGACTTCCACGAATAATTCAAGACCAAAATTAGCCAAATCGGTAAAGGCATTTTTGAGTTATAATATTACAACGAAAAGTGGCATTGATTTTTATATATATAGATTACAAAGGAGAAACACGCTGTAGAATATGTAATTACAAAAAATACAGGACGAAGTACCAAATAGATTATGGAAAGTAACAAAATGTATTTTTGCGCTGTGGTTTTCGTCTCTGCTCAACTCGGCAACTCGGAACTCGCATAAAATATTTTGATGATAAAAGCAAGAACCGGCAACGACGGCTCAGTTCCGAGAAATTTTGATGGTTCAATTTATCCTGGCTCAAAAGGAGACCCTCGACCCTACTCTATATTATTCTCCTGAATTTTCGGTTGCTAGCTATTTTACTAGAAGAGCAGAATGGCTTCGTTTATCTCTGCGTAGTAATCACTGTTTCTGTTTTGTCTACAAATCTTTTCTTTTTTATGTTTTCTCGCTACACGAAAAATGTATATTTGAACATTGCAACAACAACTTTCTGCAGAATCCAACGTGTAAACGGTTACTTTTCAATTGTCATATTGAGGCTTAGATAGTGACGAGTACTAAGCACTTAGCTACAAATGCCGTGTAAACCATGCATAATCGTGCATTGTTACCTCACTTAGCAACTGAATATTATTACATTTACCATTAGTTTTAATTGCGTTTTGAACTATTCTTCTTTTTTTTTAATCACTATGAACAAGCGTTTGACCACCATCCTGCCTGATGTTAAGCAGCGATGTGGTCTACGATGGAGCACACTTTTTCAGTAGGTACCTATTCACCCGCGACTTGAAGACCTTTAAACTATACTGCAAGTCGTTCCACATCCTGGCGGTACGCACTATGAAAGTGGACGCAAACCGTTTGGTTCGCGTAAATGGCAAATCTACCTGGTATGGATGACGTTTTTTCTTCGAGTAAAATATTAAACCATATTATAAATATTAACCAAAAGGAGGAAAAGACGGATGTTGTGGAAACTCCACGAACATAGACGAGGAATGCACATCCCTTAGTTGACCCAGAACTTCTGCAAGCCCTCGCAGTTTTCTATTCGCTGATGCTCCGGAACAAGAAGATGAAATCAGTCGTGGTCTAACGATGCCATTGGCACCAATCTTTATCACTGGTTGAGAAAAGGAAAATTAGGAAGAAACAAATTTAACAAAAAACAAATATAAATACATACAACAAACTGGACCTACATGGATATATTTAGGTACTTATTTAATTTGTGCTTTGTATCGACAAGTGTCTGTCCCAAAATTACCACGTTCTGAACCAGATTTAGCTGAACAATATGTAGAGAATAGGATTAGAAATTCTGGGATTATACAGATTTCGAATTATAATATCTTCGAAAACATTTGGGTAAACGAACGGCAATTTGTTTTGCGCGTTGGGCACTTTTGCGGATGAACATTTTCAGCCGTTCTCGCGATAGATGAGATTTTACACAGATATTCGTATTCCGTGTATTCATATAATATATGTATACTACATATATGGGTGATGTAATGGGCCGGGTGAGTAGAGGTCGCCCCAGAAGGACATATAATATATTGACCAGATTGGTGATGTCCTGGCCGAAGGTGGCGTGAAAAGTACTCGAAGCCAGAGGTCATGTATGAAAAGATGTATGAATGTATATGAAGCGAAAGGGGTATGTCAGGACCGTGACAAATGGAGATCTGAGATGTGCCTACGCACAGACTACAGACCCTTTGGGAGACAGGCGTGACGTATATGTATGTATGTACGCAGTCTTTGTATGGGCATTCGTTCGTCCCTCGCGACAGACGAGATTGAGAGTTTTTTATATTTATTTTATAAATGAAAACGGAAAAAATATTTATTTAAATATTTAATTTGACTTGTTTTCACTTCTGCCTGCACTCTCGGAGTTCAACCCCCATTTTTTTTTCGATATTCGGCTAGGTCCGACAGTAAAATCGGTCAGAAATGATGTCTACTATTAGCTTTTAGCGTGGACAAGTCGACTTAACCAGTAACCCTGTATTAATCAAGGTGTGAAGCGTAGGGATGCTGTTTTCACAAAAGTTATTAATATAATATGCTAATTCTGGTCAACAAAATTCAAACTTTTTTGTGCCACACGGACGTTTTTGATATTTTTTACTTTAATTGGTGATTGTAAGAAAAAATAAACAATTAAAAAAAAATTGCTAGCCGAGAATTTTATTCTATTGAGTAATTTAAAATATTAAAAAAAATACAGATCTCGTAAATCAAACGTTTATTTTTTTATAAATTACTTAATAATTTAAGATTTTCTTGAATGTTTAGCTTCTGGTTGGTCCCTTTTAATTGTCCACCAGTAATCCGCTAACATATTTGGGCTCCATTTGCCCTGGTACCGCTTTTCCATACTAGAAATGTCCTGGTGGAACCTCTCGCCGTGCTCGTCACTGACAGCCTCTAAATTGTCAGGAAAAAAATCCAGGTGCGAGTCTAAAAAATGGATCTTGAGTGACATGTTGCAACCCAATGCTTGATATGACAATAAGAGCTCGCTAACCAACTCTCTGTAGCTGTCACTCTTGTGGTTGCCCAAAAAATTTGCAACAACATTTTTAAATGCGTTCCATGCACATTTTTCTAAACCGCTTAATTAATTTTTCTTCAAATGTTGAATCTTTTATTAACTCCCTGATTTGAGGGCCAACAAAAATACCCTCTTTTATTTTTGCATCACTTATTTTAGAGAATTTTTCTTTTAGGTACAAAAATCCACTCCCACTGCGATCCATTCCCTTCTTTTATGAATCCTAATTTGATATGCAATGGTGGTAAAAGCACATTATTTGGGGGCACATTACAAGGGGTAAATACTTTTCATTTTTTTGGCTAGGAACTAACGATGCACGCGTAGGCCATGTTTTTTTTATATAGTGATTAGTTCTGTCTCGGCTATCCCATTCACATAAAAAGCAGCAAAACTTTTTGAATGTAAGTTCTCCGCAGACATAACAAAAAGAGTTAGGGTGATTATTACACTTCCTCGACATGCTCACAGGATTAATAAATCACAAAAAATATTCAAATTCTTTACTTGTGAGCGTTTCTGTTAATTTACCGCCGTAGTACTAGTTATGAGTATATATGAGGCTAATTGACAGATGACAACTGTGATTTAATGATGAGGGTAGATTGATAAAACAAAATTAGCTATCAAAGTTCGTGTGGCAAAATCAGTGTTGACCTGATTATCTGATGTTCAGGCCCATTAGAATGGTTCAAATAATGACCCCAATATGCCAGTTTGTTGTGCCTACTATTTGCCTCAATGAGGAGGTTTAAATAATAAACAAAATAGTAAGGCCTAAGACGAATGACGATCATAGAATAAAGTATTTTGCAAGTCTTTCATTTTCAACTATCTTTGACAGATTGATTTTTTAGAAAACTCCATCTTTATTAAGCTGGAAGACAACAATGAGACATCTCCAACTTAAAGTGTTCTGCAGCTAGCTGACTGTACTATTGTTCGGTAAGACTACTTTTCTGTGCCTGCTCGCCTGGCTATGGACCTCATATTAAAGCTATGCTCGAGGTTCCTCTGTGCGATTGGGCCAGGGATGAGGAGTTCCGCATATATATGTGGGTAGTTTAATAATACGTCAAAGAAATCATTTTTTAACGTAATATACCAAAACAACCGCATGTTTTTGGGCAACGTCCCTGTAGTGTGTTGAATGTTGATCTATCAATATACTGTAATGGTCAGTCTCGTATACGTCAGTCATGATGGGATGGGACAATTGACGTCCGACCGTCAACCCAAGCGGGTGTGGTGGTGCGCTGGCGAGCCGATAATACGGAAAAGTTCGAGATATTACAGTCCCCATAGTAATAAGAATAAATATCGCCTTGCCCAGATCTACATATTAGTAAAGGTGCATTTATTTTTTGTTGATTTGTGGGGACGATTTGTCCTCGTGTCCTTTACCTGGATTAATGATGGATAACGTACCCTGACTACGAGATTGTCAAGGGCACCATTTGCTATTAAAGTTGCACCAGCAATTCAACAATTTGTCTCAATCTAACTTGTCGACACAAAGTGTTGTTTACACAAAGTTAACAAGCGACAACACGTGGGTTCGATCGATCGACTTGTCGCTTAGTTACTAGGATTGGCATTTATTTACTTGTACTTCTCACAAAAAATCACACAGTTGATACATTGGGACTTAGTATTAGTGACAAGTACTACGCACTCAGCTACGAAGCCCGTGTAAACCTTACAAATTGAAGTGTGAAATTGCGACTGTCGTTTGTTTAATATCTCTAGATTGCATAATATTTTTACCGACGCGACGGCTCCTCGTGCCGACAATAATACCTAGTCATACGTAAGCACCTCGACAAGAGCGGACAATAATAATGGTACATACTGGTGGAAAACTGTTTTAGTTTAGAGAGATTAGTTTATTTTCGTATTTTCAGACAGCGTCTGTAGCCCAGCTGGTAGGATACTTGACTTGTAACCGGGAGGTCGCGGGTTCGAGTCCGGCTACTGGACGTGTACCAATGGGACTCTTTTTCAGAGCCTATGTACGCAACGCAACGCTCGTACGGTGAAGGACAACATCGTGATGAAACCCGCACACCACAAGGTGTGTGAACCCTAATAACGGCGATGGGCTCACCCCCTGTCACGTTGGGTTAAATACGCTTGGTGAACCGTGGTCATTTGCTTTAGCAAGTGCCTCTGCCTACCCCGCTTTGGGATTAAAAGGCGTGAAGTGTATATTATTATATTATTATTATTTCAGGCAGTTTTTTGACAGTTTCATTATCATGCATTAATTTCGACCAAATTGGATCACCACAAAAATGGTTCTAGTGACTTAGTCTTAAAAGATAGACATACACTGTCATGGACAATTTTTTAGATTATTTCAAGAGGAAGAATTCTTTTATACATTTTTGGTATCTTGAATCGTTTTCGCAGCGCACGCAACGGAAACCCTCAAGAATGAATAATTTTCCCCGTTTTTTTTACATTTTCCATTATTTCTTCGCCCCTAATAGTTGCAGCGTGGTGTTATATAGCCTAAAGCCTTCCTCGATAAATGGTCCATAGTAATTCTGTCACTTAAAAATAGAAACGTGGGCAACGAAAAAAAAAATTATGTGGGTATACCTGCGGAAAAACAATACCCTTAACGCCTTTTAATGCCAAAGCGGGATAGGCAGAATCATTTGCTTAGCACCACTCCTTGATATTCCCACCCACTTTCCCACCACTGTGATTCCTGTTAGAGCCAGGATCTACAGCGGCATCCAGAATAGACAAGAGCTCAATCAGTGACGACTGGGCTAGATCCCGGGGGGGCCTAGCCTTCTGTCTTGGATCCCACATAGTTATTAAACTAAAGACGGTACAGTAATAAGAAGAAAAAATACATATATGCGCTGCATTGCAATGCATACATATGATTTTTTTTTTTGACTTCCCTAACCTAAATAGTGGGGGGCAGCATTATTACAATCGAGGCACAAATTGCCTTTCGGGAGAGCAAAGTATGCTTATCAAAGTATGCTTAATTTTTGTTACTTGGTGTTAGCTTTGTTTCAATGCGATACTTTTAGGATTTAAGATAGGTGAAAACTTCTTTTCTGAATACGTCAAAAACGAAAGGAAATATGTGTCTTTTTTATGTAGAAATGTGAGCTTCTGGACAAGGAATCCAACGGTGTAAGTCAGAAAATTTAAAAAATCGAATTGCTTGAATTTATCGTCAAATGTTTTTGAAAATGGTTCCAAAGAATGGAAAAAGCCATTAATTGAAATGAGTGAGGAAATATACTTCGCAAAACAATAAATATGTATCTAGTTAAATATATTATATTATACATTTATTAGAATCCAGAAACTTTCAGTATACCCCACGTATTACAGAAGTAGTTAATTATTTTTTTATTCATTTCAAGGTAAAAAGTAGAACCTAACTCCTACCTATAGTAATATTTTTCAGAACAAAATAGTATCAGTAGCAGTAAATTAAAAAAGTCATAAATGGGAAAGAAAATGTATGAAATGAGGCTCAAGTTTCACTTGACCTAAAATGAACGATTGGTTAATTGAGTACATTACTAACAAGTACATTAGTCGGACTGTCTTACTTTCTATTCTTATGGGTCGAGCGTAAGAAGCGTTATCTGCAGTCAGCTCCGAGTTTTCTCCCCGATACGGTAAATTTTGCAGAAGAAGGAGAATAAGACCGAACATTTTCAATTTGCAAACTCATCAATGTGATTGACATGGTGAAACAAATAACGGATACCAGTACTTCCCCTGAAAACGGCTTTGTCTTCCAGTGTCTCCTTATTCACAAGAATAAATTAAACAATTCAGTTCATGTAAAATATGTAATCAAGGTAATAATTTGTAAAGCGTGAGAGAGGTCCGTAGAGGTCGTATTCCATGTTCTTAGCCGAATAAACTGGACAGATACTCCGACGTGCAATCAATGAATGTGGGATGCTCAACATAGTAGATGTGCATGGTGACCACGCCGGGATCTGCGGAGAGCTCGTACAGTCTTGTCGGTCCACGGGGAACGATGGTCTGGGACAAGATATAAGTATAGTTAGATGCAATCAGTGTGTACAAAACCAAGCATTGCAAATAGTCTATTGTGATATAATTGGTCTATTGTGTTTAATACTGCATTACGCCGGAGATATAGTCAGACCCTCAAACACTTATTTGACAGTCTGTTGAAAAATTTTATTCCTGAATAATAGTACCAAATACAGTGTATATATTACCTGTACAGCAGTACGGCCTGGGCTCTCAAACCAATCTCTCCGTCCGCTGGATACGGCTGCTCGTTTCCCGAGGACTAAAAATCCAGTAGCAACTAAGTTGCCGTCGTTTACCAGCGGGAACCAGGGGAACAGCTTGGTCGCGTCAGTTTCCGAAGACATGTTGTAGTAGTAGTGCTGACCTGGAAATCAAATCTTTAAAATTAGGAATCTGTTACTTGAGTTGAACATTTCCTTCATCTTTTTAACATAGAAAGAACCCGAGTGCTTTTGATCTTTGGAGTCTCATTTCGATATTATACCAATTCGAAATCAATATTCATAAATGATGGAAATGGGAGCAAGTCCCAGCGCGGTTCTTTTTTCAAGACCTCTAAAATTATCAGTACCTATCTAGTCTAGCCTAGTAGTATCCTTATTATAATTATGTATGTACTATACACATAAACTCTCCTTACTTAATCACCCCATTCAATAAAAACCGCATAAAAATCCGTTGGAGAGTTGTAAAGATCTAAGCACATATAAGGACTGACAACAGTAAGCAATGGAATAATATGTGGTTAACACCGTTGGGGCACATCTAGTTAAAACACGTATCTAAGCGTTAAAAGCTTTTATGTCACGCTGTTTTTGAGCAGTTACACCACAACACCACTGCGATTGTCAACCCGCCTGAAAAGTGTGGCGATTAGTATTTCCTCCCATATGATCATGGAAATCATTGGGGAGGCCAACGTCCAGCAGTGGACGTCATGTGGTTGATGATGATGAACATATAAAGCTTTCGTTTTCCGTATTGATCCGCCGTTATAGACGCATTCTTGCTTTTTAATCTTAAAATAGGGATGTACTTGTTCCATCCGAACTTCGGGTCCTATCGATAAACCCGGTATTACTATTCAGATACAGCAAGCTCTAATTAACTTGTCAGTTGTATATCAAATACGGATAAGCCAGTTCCAACAGAACTGTAACAACTTAGGTTTAAATTACACCGAGTTTTTTAGTAAGGGTGATTGTATATAATATGCAGCAGCGGAGCAACTTGCAGGATTTCCTCACGACGTTTCTCTCCCGTCAAAATGGAATATTATAGGCTACGATTTTCTGAACTGTTGATGCTTATTTCTTAAATCATTAACGTGACGAACCCATGCCGGGAATACAGGCTTGCTTGGTGAATTCACTGTCTTCAATGGCGGTGCCGTTAGATGAGACGAAGTAGAGCTCGTGGTTGAAGTCGGTGAGCCAGACGCCGCCGTCGTAAAGGGTTAAATTTTTGTCGTGTTGACTTAGACGTTCCGCTTCCGTTAACGCCAATGTGGCTGAAATGACAAAGAATATTGTGTTTCAGGACAGAACTCAGACTCTATTATAAGTTCTATTTTACCCAAACACGAGACTAGACACCAAACAATTAATTGAACAGAGATTTGAGCTTGAATTTCGGAATAATTTGTTACTTCTTCAGAGAAAATGGAAATGGAGTTTTACGAAACATGTTGGAAATATAGATTACAATCTGAATTACAACATCAACCCGCATAGAGAGGTGATATTGTAATAATATATTGATCCTACAGGAACAGAATAAACTGGATCACACCGCGGACCACAGCTAGTCTTTCATATATCAATGAGCTTTCATCATAAACGTAGCGATGAAATGTAAACAAAATAGTCACCTTCAGACACGAAGAACTGTTTGTGCGTGTAATATGAGACGTTAGAGCCCGAAGGTGTCCAGGTCTTGAACCCGACATCCGCCAGGTCTGTTGGTACAGTCTCCGTCAGATCTTCAGTTGACAACTGTATAATAAAAAAATACGTAATATTAAATGCGTTGCGGAAGCTCTGTGATATTCCGGTTGGCTGGTGGTTAGAACCGATTCATAGACTCAGCCTTCATTAGTTGAAGTCCCGAATCCTGCAGTAAAGGGAGCGATGATTTAATAATTACAAATAATCTAGTACAGACCGTACCTAATATTTCAACACGGCGTAGTCCATGAAGACACATGATTTATTTTGGTTATGTCAGCACCGTGGTTGAGGGAGATTATTTTTTTAAACAAAGTTGTTGCTCGTCAAATTTATTATGGAAGCTATTTTAGCTGCTAAACTGCGTATTCATGCGAGACTCCAATAGGTAATACTTTAAACTGAAAGTGGTGTTCAGACAAAATACCGAAAAAAATGAATAACTTACAGCAATTTGACATCCGGCTATGTAACCAAGGTTATCGTAGAAGGCGCAGAAAGTGTAGTCGCCATTCATACAGTACATATCCAGTGAGGGCAGGAGGTCACCATCAGGACGTTCCACCTTGCTCCAGGTGTCTTTGAGCGACGTCAGGTCCCGCGGTATGTCATAGTGGTAGTTGTAACCGGTTATCCCAAGTACGCCGAATTTTACTGTGAATCAGAACCAGACATCGTTCGTAAAAAAAACAACGCAAACACTGATTTACTAAACAACTGATTTACTAACAAGGTAACAGTTAATTTTAAATAAAATTTCTATGGACGATATGTTTCTAATTCATTGTAAGATGACTGCGATACGATATCTTCGATATCATGAAAAGAACGGAAACTGCCTGTAAAAGTTAATTAGTACGAGTATCTATTTCTTCTTTCTATCTATCGGCAAGGTGCAGAGCACAGAATATTTAAAACTAAATGTCAGTCTTACCAGTAAAACCCGGCTTCCTTGCGAAAGCAATGGAAGATGTCAGCAAAAGTGTAATTACGACGAACTGCCTCATTTTGTAGCACTGACAGAGCTATCGGCCGGTACCGCCTATAAATACTGAAAATTAATCGCATCTTAGTTTTGGCTGTTATTCATGTTAATCTAAGGACCTATTGTAATACGAGAATAAACAACTGTGTTGGCAAATAATGTCGAGGAAATGTATTGTCGTTTAATTAGTATTGTCGCTTGGTAGTTAGTGACACAATGTATAGGGGCTGTGGCACGCGGGCGGGGACTCGCGCGCCTCTAAGACCGCCCCTGAGTGGCGACGGCGGTACCGTGGTGACCCTTTTACCGCCGTACGACATCGTGAGCTGGTGGTGCGTAGATCCCACATAACCCCGTCGCTGTCCCCCTTAGCGGTGGGGTATCCATAACGGATTTACCCACGATAAAAAAAGTTATGGTTGCTGCACCTGGACTAAACGTTGAAGTTGCATTTTTACCCGATGTTTAATTAGGTATATGATTTATATTTATTGCATTCGTCGTATATGTCGAAAGTGCGATGAGACTTTCACATCGCGGCTTCAAGTCAAGCAACTCGAGGTGTAACCTAACCCACTCAGACCTAACAGAACTAGACTAAGCGTCAGCTTCGGATTACATCGAGGCTGACGCTTAGAATAATACGAGACAAAGATATGAAAAATATGCGTGAAAGAGCAGATTAATATCTCCGGTCCCTTATTGCGTAGCAGGGTTTAGTGTGTACCTCTAGACTGCACTTACGGAACTTCTGAGAATAGGGCTTAAAGTATGATGAACCCTTAAAATGTACGTGTGTCTAGGTCTCCCAACAAAATCCCCTATATTTAGTATTTTACAAATAAACGTCATAAACGACATAACAGCGGTTGTCAAGTTAATGGTTTAAATATATTGTGGTTCAAGTGAGTACTACGCCTTATAAATTCTGCCATTAATATAATAATGTAAATATTTTCCTTTAAACACATAGCAATGGAAGTATCATTACTCAGGTGTTGAAATCGTGTATTCGGACTCGTGCTGATTAAAGTGCCTCATGGGATTCAAACATAGCACTTCCTAAGGGCTTTTCATTCATGTTTCAATAATATTATTGAAATCACGTGGCCGATTCATGACCAAAATGTTCTGAAAAAAACAAAAATAATACTAGCTGACCCGGAAAACGTGATTTTGCCAATATACATACATAACTGTTAACTAACAGGTTATTTTATATATAACGATATGCTCCGTCGTAGAGCACATTGCTGCTTAACTAAACATCAGACAGGATGGTCGTCAAACGCTTGTTCATTGTGTTTAAAAAAAACATTTTAAACGGAAATTGCCAAGGCCATTTTAAGTCACTGTCATAGAGTCTTCATGTTCCTAAGTTCATATCTATTGAGATAACAGCACACAACGTTCAATCTTACACGTAATGTATTCTGCTATCGCAATAACATCGCATGGTCTTAATACGGGGTACGTATGTACTTGGTAGACGTCTCGTTGACATTTCAAATGTCCGTCGAAAACGATGGTCAAAGTGAGTGCAACAAGTTGTTAGTTTATACACCTAAAATAGTATTTAGTTTATTAAACAAACTAAAAATTAAGGTGTAATTTTGACTAAGTAAGTCCTTAATGATTCAATGGGAGGTTTTCCGACAGGTGGCTTATTACAGTTCTAAGAAATGTCAATAGATGGCACTACCTAGACAGGGTTGTCATTTCATAGTATTTTTATTTATTGTTGACAATTCTAAAATGAGTTTCTCCTTAAGATCATGTCTGATTAGCGCCATCTGTGAGATGTTTTGGAACTACTTTTGACATATTTGAAGCTATCAGAAAACCAATCATTACTTGTTTTGTTACCATAGAGCCTCCGATTTTAATATTGAATTTATTTCCCCGGTTGTGGGAGCCACACGCTGTATATTGATTAAGGGGGTATTCTTGAATTTGCCTACTTTGCAGGCCCAGCACAGGCGTGTACACGTATACGATAAATGTTGATGTACATTAGATTTCTTCACTTACATTCAAATACTTTTTTTTAAAATCAGTCATAATTCATCCGAAAACATGAAAATGCTGGACCCTGTTTGGCCATTTTGGCCAAAAAAAGGTCAAATGCGGGGCCCAACACAGAGGTCTTTGGCTGTTCCCTGAGCTATGGAGGATGTGCAACAGATTCAATTTCAAGCAAGTAGATAACATCGGTTGAAAAAATTGCCGTTTCTGAAGCCATGACAACCACTCAAAGCAGTGTATCCAGGCTTTGGTCGCGTTATTGTGTCACGGGGGAAGTGGTGGGACGGCACCGAGCAATACAACGCATGTACAGTATCGACTCATACAAATTGCTGCACGAAGTGAACCAAATGTAACGGCAATGTAATTGGTTAAAAGGCTACAGAGAGAGTATAACTTTGCTGGTAAGCGATCAAACTTTGAGAAGGCGACTGCAACTTACGTGCTCGTAGGCCATTTCTAAGAACAGGCAATCGTGGAAGAAGCAATTACAATGGTGCAATAGCATACGAAAACTGGTACAATTTGTAATGATCACTTGTGCTTTTCACTGATGAGTGCAGGCTAATTGGAGAAGAGTACTCGTTTGGAGAGAACCTGGTATTTGTCTTAAAAAGAAGTAAAATTTTAGATATTAAGGTTTGATTCAAATATCCCTAGACCAAGTTAATGTGTGTATTACCCGAACGAATATGGGTATAGTACCAAAACTTGAGAAATTTTAACGAAACACTTTTGATTCGACATGTACATCAATGTTCCGAAAATTACTTTGAATACCAAAAACAGACATTTTACAAACCTGCCTATGTTGCGTGATAATACGTATAGGAGAGCAATTTCGTATGCAACGATGATGACGGCAAAAATAGAAATAGGCCCTTAAACAAAAAAACCTTCCTCAAGAATCACCGTATCTCATCTTCTACACACTTCACACCTTTTAATCCCAAAGCGGGGTAGGCTGAGATACCTACGTCCGTGGGAAAAAAACCCTGCTCTGACACCCCACACGTGGTCCTTAGGTGGTGCAAACCAGGTATCATTCTGGTGGGAGGCTTCGGCCGCGGCTAGACACCACCCACCGAACAAAACCATGCCGCCAAGTAGTTGGGTATCTCCACCCATGTTCCGATACCTGTTCGGTGAAACCTTTTGGCGAAGGCGAAACATGTCAGGGTAGCATTTCCATCCAGTGATCAATAAGCGCTCTTGACTCTCACTCATGGGAAGTCTCTGGTAGATCAGTCTTGAAGGTTAGCTGGATCCGAAGAAACGGTGCTCCGCTGGCCGCCCGCAGACAGTTGGAGGCCCAATTAGTAAACTTGGCTAGTTCTCATGAAAGGCTGCCCCGCCATCTTGTGAAAAATCCCGAAATATGTCACCGTGCCGGCTGGCGAACCAGATAGCGCAAACGGTGGACATTTTCCGGGGGGACGGGGACGTCCCAGCAGTCTCCAGACTGGTTTCCCTATAGTGCTTTTCGTGTGTGAGTTTCACACCGTTTGCTCCTCATCAATATCCGAGGCCTACACTCCAATCTAGTGTCGGTCCACCACCACCTAGAAACCGACAAACCTTCAGTCCTGTTCGTTACCAACTGACATTCCGTACTTGCAGTACCCCGGATACTCGCTAGAGCACAAGTTCCGGGCACGTACTGGAGTGTGCCTCTATGTCAGGGACGACATCTGCTGTTTGCGTCTCCGTAATCTTGAGGACCCCAGACTGTGCGTCATGTGGGTATTGGTGGACGCTGGTGTAGATAAAACTATCTGTGCCTGCGTCTACCGCTCGCACTCCACCACCAAGCTCACAGAACACGTCAGT
>SJJU01000325.1:0-36559 GCA_012932125.1 Conopomorpha cramerella
AATGGAAAACAACAATGTCGTTTCAGGTTTTCTTACTAACTATTAGAATCCTTGCAAGTATTCCGGCACTAGATGTGTTCTATCCTGCTTAGGAATTGGAGTTTTCTGATAGTGGAAAGTAGACGCGCACGTCTCCAGAGAATGGCCCGTACGCCGAGAGGCAGGTAGGGCTTGGGTGTTGGTGGGCTTGTCCTTGTATAAAAAATAAAGATCAGTATCACTATGGACAATAAAGATAACCTATTTCCGAACCGAAGCCTAATTTCGGATGTTCGATTATATCTACTTCCGTGCATTTCACACAAAGGTGAAGATGTTCTCTGCATTGACTAAATGCTCTAATTGATGGCGTGCTTCGGCACATCCTGCGTGTAAAACGTCGTAATACGAATTATTTATGATTTTTTGGCCATGTCACGGTTTTTATTGTAATGTAAGTTTTGAAATGTTTATTCTATATTATTTTTAATATATTATTGATTTCATTGTAAGTCTAAAAGGCATACATTTTAATTACTATGTCCTGAAGCTAAATTTACTACTTTATTAACTTTTACACCAAAAGAATCCAAACTAAACTAAACAATTAGATTTAAATTAAGAAAACTTCATCTACAGCTAAATTATGTCATCAAATCACAGACAAATCGTACCTGTCACGATAATAGGGTTAATCGAGAAAAAATGAGCTAGCATGAAATTTTCATACTAGCGGATACCGTTTTTGTCGATAGGTATTCTAATTAGAAAAAATAAAAAAAGAACCCTTATTCATCGCAGGGGTGCTGCGATCGAGAAAACATAATCGATAGAGGGCGCTGTTATCTGCCATCAGAAGCTGATTTGTAGAACTGCCATCATACTGCCTATAGTAGAAACTACCTGGTGCCTGATATTTGTGGAGAAGCAATATTGTTATTCTTTGCACAAAGTGCGAGGTTTAATGGCGCCTGTTTACCTGTAGTGACTTAGGCACCCAAAATGAGCAAAAACGTTTACTGTGGGCGTAATTTTATAACATGTGCACTGTTATCTATGTATGTGCGGCAAGAGGGCAACTAGAGATGACACTTCAATTTAAGCTCAACGGTCAAATGTTCAGTTGCTTACGATTAGTAAAAATATAAAGAGGATGGTTGTGTCATCACTACCCCTATAGAGCTCGTTACCGTAAAAAGTCCAAGGTACGAAGGAATCCACGGATATTTTTAGTTCCAAATACGGAGATTTAAAAAAAGAGACGTGTCAAACGTGGAAGGTATTAAACAGCAAATTCAACGTTTAAAAACACGCTGGAACTACTCCTACCTACCCCTGAGCCTACCGTGGTATTGTGGGACTACACCATACCACTGTGGGTATTGAGATTTGAAAAGTATAAACAGAGTTAAGGTTAAATTAAAAAATATATACACCAACTAAAACTTCATACCTCTTAAAACCAAGGGTACAATTTTATTAGGTTCGTAAATTAAGCATTTTAAGACCGTATTTTCAGCATGCATCAACTGCATTTGAACTTGTACAAGGAAGTCGTCATTAAAAAATTCTTTCATGCCACGTTTTTAGGAATAACATTCCATCATCATCATCATCAGCCCATACTTGTCCCCTTCTGGACATAGGCCATCTCCAATTGCGTGCCACTGTGATCTGTTTTCTGATTCTCGCTTCTGCCAGCCATCTTGAGCATACCATCAGATTTTTTTTCCAAAATAGTAGAGCTCACTTATACAGCACTGCATATAACATCCTGATTATTTAATGTCGTTGTAGGTGTTCTACGATACTCATCTCTTATTTCAGTTTTTACTTCTTTGATGTTTAGGCAACCATACATTTGATTCAAACATGAAAAGAGACCATACATTTTATAAAAATCGCAAATATAAACAAACAGCAACCATGATAGGCGGAGCATGAAAGGAGTGACATTGAATGACAGGATAAGGAATAGTGTGATAAGAGAAAGTTGCGGTTTGAAGGAAGATGTAGTGACCAAGATTGAAAAGGGCATGCTTCGGTGGTTTGGGCATATTAAGAGAATGCATGAAAGTCGATTGACGAAAGAGATTTATATGAGTGATGTTATGGGCCGGTTGAGTAGGGGTCGCCCCAGAAGGGCATATATTGACCAGATTGGTGATGTCCTGGCCGAAGGTGGCGTGAAAAGTACTCGAAACTGGAGGTCATGTATGAAAAGATGTATGAATGTAGATGAAGCTAAAGGGGTATGTCAGGACCGTGACAAATGGAGATCTGTAGTATCTGCCTACCACTCTGGGAGACAGGCGTGAAGTGTATGTATGTAGCAACCGTGTTGTTATCAGTATTTTTTTTGAGAATAGGTCCTCAATGAGATAGACACAAACGTATAAGTATTGCAGCCGTACAAATGCTTTGGGCCTTATTGAATAATCCGATTTTCAAAATGAAAATTATGAATGAATAACTTAACGCAGAGCGAAAAGAAAAAATACGGGTATCTTAGTTTTTTGGTATCGTAGTTCTATTTTCTTATGCAGTAATAAAAACAACACCAAAAAGAATCGTCAATTAAAGGCGGCATTGACGACGACCTAAGAGACTACAGATCTGTTCTGTTAACAATACCTAAGGTTATTCGGGTTACTGATATCAGTCCTTACATACAAAATTAATTTAACAAACTTATATCATATCGCTAACATGACTTTGTTAAGGGAGGTCAACTTAAAATAAAAGTCGTTGGTAGGGCACATATCCTCAGCACAACCCCAGGTGGCTCCAAAAAGCTTGCCAGAGAACTTCAGCGCTCCATATTGGACCTGAGGTGGCTTGAATAACCAGCTTTGTCACAAGTGTCGGATAATACGGAAAAGGTACGGTGCCCAGCGTTACTGTCACTATTACTAATAGTAATTGGTAAACCAAATAGGCAAATAAATAATCTTATACGACATACCTAAGAGGTAAGCAAAGCGTGGGGGTTGTCAGAGGCGACCGAAATAACTCTCCAGAGGATGGGCAGCAGCGCTCTCTGTGAACTAAACCACTGCTATCGCCAACCCGCCTGCCAAGCGTAGCGATTATTCGTATTCGTAGGGTTATTGAAGGATATCGGGGGAGGCCCTCGTGCAGCAGTACACGTCATGTGGCTGATGATGATTATGACTTGCCAGCACATGTAATAATCCACGTATGTCAAGAGCGTGTTAGGCCACGCGTATTCCACGGCTATTCTACTAAATTGCTAAAGCACGTAATGTCAAAAAAGCGCCTAAAATGAGACCACATTTTTTACTTTTAATGTCTTCTGTCCGGTATCATTTTGAAGGTATTGCTCTATTTTTTACGCTGTTGATCTTTATTTCAATCTCTTTTATCTTAAGTAGTGAACACTGTGACTACGTCAGTCCCATCATACCTTACCAGGTTACATGTACCAAATTACATATTAAAGAACATACGTGGTACATAATTAATATTTACCGTTACTAAAAATCTAAGCAGACAACTTAAACAGAAAAATCATTGTATCCGCATCTGAAGCTAAAATCAAGAACAATCTTTAAAAACCCAGTAGTAACCCGACTAGGGGAGAGAGGAAGCTCGCTGTGTTGAAGTTGCCAGTGTCAGATTAGACTTCTTCACCAAACTCAACATTTTCCTGAATAGGTCTTCCTGTATACCAAATATTATCTCGTAGAAGCATTATTAGTAGTGCCTCCGCTTGTGCACTGCCGACTGCCACTTTGGTCATAAATATTTTATGCGTTTAATATGTGAAGTTTCTCATATGTGAAGTCGCGCTTACGCGCTTTTGGCACCCATTGAGATTGAGATTTGAAAATAATACCAATAATCAATGTAACTAACATTTCGATGATATTGTGTTGCTAAATATCGCCGAAGAGCGTTCTAAAAAAAGAAGGAATCCGCCTTCTTATCTATTTTGGACGTCCAACACTACTAGGGTATGTATAGTGATAACTGAAAATGTCTATTCTGTGTTCTAAATGTATATTGAATACAAGAACCCATAAAACTCAGATACTCAAATAATAATAAAACAAACGGCATGGATTCTCCACAGATGCTAGAATTTAATATTTTTTTTAAAACCATGTACAAATTGAATAACTCCTAATCAGTACATAACATTTAGTAAATATGATCAAGCACAAGCGATTGCGCTAGGGTCCTCGACGTAGTAAATGTGCATGGTGATGACTCCAGGGTCTGCGGCGTACTCGTACAACTTGTCCGGGCCGTAGGGAGCGATTGCCTAGGACAAGAGAGGAGAAGCAATTAAGTAAACACATTATATACAATATAAATCTATATGTATAAAAATCAAAGTCCTGACTCATTCTTTCATCACTGCCCATATATCAACGCCCAGCCCAAAGCCTTGCCCATAGAAAGCTGATTTTTTGCAAAGGAGTTCCTTTTATGATGCAAAAGAGTCTTGGTGAGATAAGGAAGGATTTTTCCTAAAAAGGAAATTCATTTTTTAAAGAAAATTCATCTCCTAAGGGGTTAAAAAAGGAGGTATATGAGAAAATGGTTAATTTTGGAGCTATGGTCCTAAAACTCGGTGGTAGTATTTTTCAATGGAATTTAATACTGAAATTAAATCGCGGGGCGTCCACTAGTAGGTATGCAATAAAATTTTATACGCTCTCAGGAAAGGTGGACTGATGATCAAGATGGTGGTAGAATCTGGATGCGAAAAGACAAAGAGAAATCACAGTGGCGTGAAATTGGAAAAGCCTATAACCATTGCTAGTAGCCGAATATGAGCTGTTGATGATACTTGTACCAAAGTGGTGCAAACAAATAGTTTCTTTTGTAAGAAAATTCAACGTTCATCATCAGGACCACATTTTAGGATAAATGACACAAAATACACCTTTGGTTATGTAAGTAGCCTCAAATATATTTTTTCATAGTAGCTTTGGCACTTAGACTTCTAAAAATTTAAAACTGTGTACACTATTCTATTGTTCTATGTACCTACTGTCAACAGATGTTTTGATGACAGTACCTGTGTATCAATCATAAATAATGTCATAATTTATAGTGACAAGTAAATAATGAACCTTAATGTCTAATGCTAAATCTAGGTTTTCTTTCTAATGACAATCATACGATTTTGAAGCTTAGGATTCTTAGCCGACTGTACGTCCGGTCGGGCGAGAATGTGGTCTACCACCCTAAGGTTGAAACCCACATAAATGTCATAAAACAGTAAGGTGTTTTTTTTATTATTATTACTTTGTCCTGGTACGGGGCCTGACTTGCCTGAAGTGATAAACGAATAAACATTAGTCCACGTGAACGAAGTGTGATTAGAAAATGCACATTTCTTAGTATGTACTTACTTTCACAAGGGCACTGGTTGGGTGCTCAAACCAGTTAGTCATTCCGCTAGTGACGTTTGGCAATATTCCCAAGAATCCGAAACCAGTTGCAACTAGTTCACCATCCTCGACCAGCAGGAACCACGGGAACAGCTTGTCCGGGTCAGCTTCCGTCGTCATGTTGTAGAAATAGTGCATACCTGCAAAAAAAGTGCTATGTAGGTACAAATCTATAACTTTTCTTATAAAACACTATAAACAAGCGTTTTACAACTATCCTGACTGACGTGAAGACCTACAGACTATACTTACATACAAAATAATATAACAATAAAAAACCATCAGGTGATATACCAACAGACGATATTTATAATTAATTCTTTACCACCTGCGCTGTTCCTACAGTGGTGACGAGAAGGGTTAAATTGTGATCAAACAATCAAATGTTGAGAAAGGTACGTGGTGGAAATTGGACAAGTTGTTGACGTACGCTGAGTTTAAGTATGTTTATGTATCTGTTCTACCCTTAAGTTGACTGATATGGCTGATGGTTACTATTAGACCAAACCTGAAACTTTACCTGTACATTAGCCGTAGTTACCAATAAAATAATTTAATCGACTTTATTTTAAAAGTTGTTGTCACTTTTTAGCATTCCGAAAATATTTTTTTTGCAAAGAATACAAAACACGCTATAATTTGATCCTGCGTATTGGCTTTAACACGAAACTTAGAGGAAACATTAGCACAAACTGTCAAGCAAATATTATCGACTTATTACGACTATAATATGGTTGGATAACTTCTCTACTCAACGAATTAACTGTGACTAGTAAGCAACTGCGTGTCGTGCTGACACTTTATTTATTTACATAGCAATTGTATTGTTAAATAGGTATAGATCCTATAATGTTGTAACAAAATAACCTAGTTTGTGTAGTGACTAAGTGTGACTGACTTAATGACTAACAGAATTATAAGTACATTTGAAGACTTCCTTCAAGAATTGAAGCGCACCTAATTATGTTGACAGCACTTTCAAAACAATTAATAATTATCTCCGGGGACGTCCGGTGGTGGAAGTTTCGCTTCAAGAAACCAAATGTTCCCTCATTTATTGGCAGTGCAGTTTGATGTTACTTAAGCCTTTTTCGGGATACATCATTCTATTTCCACAAGTTGAATATCTACAAAAGTGTCGATTTGTAGTGTTACATCTAGAAATCCGCTAGGTTCAAAAGTTACTTTTGGAATATATATATAAACATTGTAACATGTGCATAATAAGAGGTAGTATGTATTTACATGTCATTCCATAAAATTTCAATTCATATCAAAATCAGTGTGGAAATGTATATCAAAATACAGCTTAAAACACCGATCGATGTACTTACACACCCACGAAATGATAATCCAAGAATTCGTAACATGGAGCGTCTGTGGTCCAGTTGGTCGGATACTTGACTTGTAACCGGGAGGTCGTGGGTTCGAGTCCGGCTACTGGACGTGTACCAATGGGACTCTTTTTCAGAGCCTATGTACGCGACGCAACGCTCGTACGGTGAAGGACAACATCGTGATGAAACCCGCACACCACAAGGTGTGTGAACCCTATAACGGCGATGGGCTCACCCCCTGTCACGTTGGGTTAAATACGCTTGGTGAACCGTGGGCATTTGCTTATTAAGCAAGTGCCTCTGCCTACCCCGCTTTGGGATTAAAAGGCGTGAAGTGTATTTTTTTTTCGTAACATTAAATTGATTCTTGATAATTATACAGCATCGGAATTATTAAATACATTCTTCATGATTATACAGCTAAAGTACTATTGCGTCTGTTTAGCGAAATATTGTAAGTTTGCTGCCCGCTTGCTAAGTGATCATGTAAAAATATGCCAGTGTATAATTTTTTTTATAACTTTTGATCCATAAAATATACAAAAATAGTTCTTAGACAGAAAAATAAATACTTAAGAATCTCCAGCAAAGAGTCTAAGATTTCATTTGAGGCTTAGTGGCTTCCTACGGCGATGGACCAAGTGAGCGATATCGATGAAAAAACATCACTAACCCATGCCAGCGAAGCAGGCTTGCTCGGTGAACACGCTTTCAGACATGTCAGTGGCGTTGGAGGAGACGTAAATAAGCTCGTGGTTGTAGTCGGTCATCCAAACACCTCCGTCGTAAAGTGTCAAATTGTCATCGTGTTGGCTCAAACGTTCCTCTTCCGATAACGCCAGAGTGGCTGTAAATTCATCACAATCATAAAAATTAATTTAGTTAAATTTATGAAAAACTGAAAAACCAGATGGTTGTCAATATAACGTAACAAAGAGTTAATTAATAAACATTACGTAAGTGGAAATAAAACACAAGGTTTGTCAAACAATAACGAATGACTAAGGTGTTTCAACAATGTCACGTCTAATAATTATTATGTATTGTTAAACATAATCCAATAGATGTCATATGGAGGTACCTATACACGTGGTATATACCTTTGTCCCTTTTGCAGGGCAGAAATTCATTTTGTTATTAACGTAAGAATTAAAAATATATGTACTGGTTGTGTATGTAAAGAAATCTAATTTGAATGAAATAAAATTATTATGTTCCCATTGAAATTTTTTCAATGGGAACAGAGTAAAATACCCGTATTTTTTCATTCAAATTAGATTTCTTTTCGCGTAAAAACTATCAAACATTCACCAAACCAACTACTCTTTTTCGTTTATATCTGTATACAGTTACCTTCGGAGACGAAGAATTGTTGGTGCATGTAATAGGAATCGCTAGAGCCAGAAGGGGTCCAAATTTTGAACCCGACATCAGTCAGGTTTGTAGGGATAGTATCTGTGACGTTGGCAACTGATACCTGTGGAATAAAACAGAAAAAAGTTATGAGATATTGATCTTAATGAAAGCAGGATTGTTTAATAGCTATTGTATTTATTAGGTCGAAACCTAACCATACTGATACTTTTGTGAAATAGACAAAATGTACTATGAGATTGACCTATACGACTAGTGGAAACGTATACTTATAATAATATTATATGTTTACAATAGTATTATAAACCGGGATAAACGCGACCGCGGTACTATTCCAACTTCGCACGTGTTTTAACAAAATTCAGTATGATGCCTCATGACGCAATTCCCCCGCCGACCTCACATATTACAAGGTATTTCGGAATTAAAAAAAGGGACCGACTTCAACCAGCACATACTAATCGCACCTAAGATTTTTTTTAAATTCCCAGAGTTTCTCTGGCCTGGTATCATCAAACACTGATTTCCTTATCATGGGACTACTTTTGAAATATATTGATTCCAACAAAAAAAAAAATAGCAAAATCCGCTCACGAAAGTTATCAGCGAACAAACATAAAAGAAGGTTATTTGTTTCCAGATCCTCATTGCATTCAACACACCAAGCGTCCACTATGATTGTCATTTTCTTAAAAAAACTTACAGAAACTTGACATCCCGCAGCATAACCAAGGTCATCGTAGTAAACGCAGAAAGTGTAGTCATCACCCAAGCAGTACATGTCAAGACAGGGCAGAAGGTCGTCATCCTCGGGCCGATCGACACTCGTCCACGAGTCGTTGAGATTCGACACTTCGCGTGGTATGACATAGTGGTAGCCGTCGGTTAATCCAGCCAAGCCAAATTTTACTGCGAACAATAGTAAAAGTAAATCTTTAACAAAACGAACATCGTCAATGTGTTTCTTCGTAGACCGCATGAGCTTAACACCTAGGGCCTAAGACTACTGTACTATGGTAGTTGCATCGCTCTGACTTTGTAGCGGCAAACGACGTACATTGCTGATTACGTTACTTTCATTTCACTGTCGTTCGTAATAAAACAGTGATGCACATCGTTTTCGTTGCTGTATGCACGCGTAGACTTATCTAGCAGCGCCATCTCTTTCTATTATACCTATCAGAGCCGTAATCCCTATAGAGTCGCTCGCTATTGCACGCTATTGCTGGGTGCTGTCTCATGCAACTCTAGGTATATTACAAACTAGCTGTAACGCGCGGTGTTACTCGCATTTTGGGGATAATATTAATAATGTTATATAGCCTAAAGCCTTCCTCGATAAATGATCTATTCATCACAAAATATTTTTTCATTTCGTAACAGTAGTTCCTGAGATTAGCGCGTCCAAACAAACAAACTCTTCAGCTTTATAATATTAGTATAAATAGGGATGAATCTACGAAACAAGTTTACAAGTGTACAGGAAGGGTGATGGACATGAGCTTACTATTTGTATAGGCTTAAAGAATAAGTAACGTAGCATGTTAGCCAATCAAGAATATATTAACGTTTCATTGGTTGTAAATATCAGAACATGGCTTCAAAAATATATTTAACTGATAATGTTGTACTCTCTCTAGCCAGAAACGTTACGGGGACATTTTGTAATATCTTTTAAAGGGTACGGTAAGTGAAAATAAAAAAAATATATTCACAATCATTCCAAATTGAGTGTGTAAAGAAGCAAACTAACTACTTAAACCTACTTTCCAAATTCTTCACTGTTTCTGTTTTTTATTTGACATTTTAATATAACGAGATCGCTGCTTAACATCAGGCAGGATGGTGGTCAAACGCTTGTTCATAGTGATTAACAAAAAAAAATAAAGATATGATGTACTGTACTGCGATGTAAAATACTCCCAAAATATAAGAACGTTACTAAGAAATTGAACTGAAAATGTTACTAAGAAATTGAAAAAAGCAGTTTAAATGTCGAAGTTAGGAAAAAAAAAAAATTGGCATCTAATATGCCAATAATAGTTGTCTTTTTCTGTTGGAAAAAACATTTCAAATGAAACTTCCTCTAGTATAAAATTGCGAGAGTATAGCCATAATTCGCATGTTTTTCATTCATTCACATCATATAAAATGTCTACATCATCTCTATGATCCGTTGCTACATATTTTTTTGAACAGTACTCAAATCTTCCCTATTACATTACAATAGAAAAGTTTGGCAGTTGTTCAATAAAATTTAAAAAAAGGTCATTATGTAAATTATCAATGCACGGCTTAACAAATTTCTTTATTTATTTGTACTCGTTTGATTTATTTAAAAATTACTTACCAACAAAGCCCGGTGAAGCGAAAGCTGTGGAAGCTATCGATAAAAGAGCACACACGATGAAATTCATTTTCGTTTAGACCTGACTGACGATAGTCCTCTTAATCTTTTCTTATTTATATACTGAAAGTTAAACAGCCAACTTGTAAAAATATTTAAATGGAATGCTACACATAAAGGATATAATTATGTTGACATTGATGTTGTAAAAAAACAATAGATAATATTTTGAATAATACGCTGCCGACGAATTCTCAAAAAGATTTTAAAATTAGATGTCACTAGAGTCGTGTGCCCTCGCTGTCATATGTACGGAAAGACAGAGACAGCGTTCGTTTGGGAGAATTATAACTTAAAAAAGTCGTTCGAGAATTGGGCCGAAGTAATGTAGAGCTGTTGGTACCTAAAGCCTAAAGTTTGTTTGGTCTCGTGTCTGTATTCATTGAATGAAACTGTTTGATCTCGCGCCTTTGAAATGTCACTAACTAATCCATTTAGCCTACTATAGAAATTAACTAAAACTTCTACACGCTCTTCACATTTTACTTTTTGTGAAATAGAGCATGGGTAAAGTAAAGTACACTTTCGCAAACAATTTTTATACTTAATTTCAAAGTTATTTAACAAAAGTTTTTTTGTTATCACCTCGACCGACAAGATGAGTCCCCGAAAGGGTTAATAAATGTTTGTGGAAAATAAAAAAAATGGAATTGCTGTAA
This sequence comes from Conopomorpha cramerella, assembly GCA_012932125.1. NCBI lineage: Eukaryota > Metazoa > Arthropoda > Insecta > Lepidoptera > Gracillariidae > Conopomorpha > Conopomorpha cramerella. The sequence continues at coordinate 11,183 of SJJU01000325.1, forward strand.
TTTTTTTTTTTGCTGTGCTGCTTGGGGTGGAGAGATGCTTGAGAACGTTTGATGTTATTATATATATACGAGTATCTACAATATGTTAACACCTATCTAACAAGCGTTGACATATGGCATAGAATGGAAAAACGATTGAAGGAGTCATAGCGTAAAAAAAATTAGTTTTTTAAGGCCTCTGTTCAGAAACAAAAGCACTTTTTATTGCTTTGAGGCGTATTTTTCTCTTTTTACCTCCGAAGCAAAAAGAGGGGTGTTATGTTAAGTTTGCGTTTCTGTCTGTGGCATCATCAATCTCGAACTAATAAAGCTATTACAATAAAGTTTTTTTGTTTGAAAGCTGATTTGATCGAGCGTGTTTTTAGCTATGTTTGATAGACAACGTGTAAAGGAATAAGCGTTACAACCATTCCAAACCAGGTGTATCTTTTCGTAAGTACTATAATTATACGTGACTATTAAAAAAATATTTAACCAATATTTCAGATGTTATTATTTTACTTACGAATGCTAGAAATTGGGATTTTTTCTAACTCTATGCCGGTCCCGCCCGGCGCGGATCTAGGGCGACGACGCGCTTCGAGGTAGCTAGGTTGCAACGAGTAGGTAACTACATGTCTCGGTACACTCGCACTGTTTCACTGACATTATCACCACATCATCAGGCTCTTACACGTACTCTTTCATACTACTCTGTTGGAATAGCAATACAACATTGTCAAAACACATTGTGTCAACCTCGCGCGGAAACGTTGAAAAAAAAAATACATCCAACTGCATGGGCACGCGACGCTCGACTAATTAGGTGGGTCAAGGACAAACTAGCTCACACCTACCCCGTCACTCCCTGCCTCGCCACCCCAACACGCGAGCTCGAGCAGCGTGGTGTGTGTATCCTGAATGAACCGGTGAACCATTTTCCGGAAACAGTCGCTGGAAGGCAACCTACGTTGTTCCGCTTCTGGTCCCCCATCAATAAATCGCTCACAATAAAGCTCACGTGCTTGCTCAAGGTTTCCATCAGCTGCCCCCACACATAACATCATCTCGTAATATATGCATGTAACATGAAGTTCGTTGATCTAAGAAAGTACCTACTTAATAGATGTTAAGAAAGGGCAAGACAAAAAGGTACAAAACCTAAAAATTGTAACCTTTGTTATATTGTGCTGAAATGGACTTTATTCCTGCTGCTGAGTATGCAGTTTCATGGTTGCTACGTTTATTCGGTTACACGTTGTATATGTATATATATATCGGTTGGCCCATTCATAAGTTATGGGGGTTGAAATTGGAGATGAGCAATTTTACTTGAGTAAGGACATGTTTACTTAAGTAAAAGTGGGGTATCAAGCCAATATCAAAGAGCGCGACGCGTGTTTTTAAAATCTGTTTATTAAATGAAAATTTGCTAATTCGTTCCAAAGTTATGGCGGCTGAAATGAGGACAAAAATATGTTAGTAGTGGCAGACAGGTAACGACCGCAGCGCACAACACGGCAGAAATTGGAAACAAATGAGGATGATCAGCTCTCAAAAGTGTTGCAGTACAAAATTAAAGCAAAGAAATGCGTTGTTAACTGTAAAAATAACGGCCTCAATAGCAAATGTACTTTTTATATTTTCCCAAAAGCGTCCTACAAAATAGAACAACGAAAAAAATGGATTGCTGCTGCGAAAAGAAAGAAGTAAGTGTTTTATTATTATATTAATTTAATTAATGTCAAAAATACTATTTTAATTTTTGGTTTTGTTTCTATTTGCAAAGAAAACTAACAATGTTTACATTATTATTTGACAGCTTCCGCAAATGTTGTAAACGCTATGCGTCGGCACCGTCGCGCACATTGCCAATACGAATATGTTCAAGTGGACTATCAAATGAAAGGGCACGACAGTAACATTTACAATTGGGGATTTTTTAATTTGCAAACAAAATAGTCATACTTTAAAATTATAGCCATTAGAGTCAGACAAAACATGAAACTTAGGTACCTGAGGAGCGCTTTATTTTATTTACTACTGCTCGCGACTCCGTCCGCGTGAAACAGTCTCTTTGGGTAGCAGTTGTAATTATTTAGGCTATTTTTTTTTACAAAAAAGTATCTTATATTGCTAGGTATTCATAAACGTGTGTGAAAGTGAAGTTTCACATTTTGAAAATGTTTGCTCTGTATGTATTTTGTCTCGTTTGATTTGGGCAGAGGTAGGTATGAAGAGGGTGGATGTAAGTTGATTAACGACAGTTTCACATTTGTGATGTAAGGGACTGTGCGAGTATAGATTGTCGCAGAAGGACATATTATATCGACCAAATTATTAATGCTTTGGTGACAGATGATGTGAAAATTCCCTACTACTATCATGTATGAATGTAGATGAAGTGAAAGGGGTATATCAGGACGGTGACCGGTTCTAGCTCTAAAAAATGCTACCAAAATCATCATCCATATTCATCCACTGCTGAATATAGACCTCTCCAATTCATCAGTCCACTTTGCCTGACTTGAGGGTCGTCGTACACTGTTTACCGAGTGGTACGGTCTAACGGTCATCGGTTCTACGATTAATATGGCCGGCCCACTGTCACTTCAGCTTATTAATCCGATGATCTATATCGATTACTTTGGTTCTCTGTCGGGTCACTTCGTTTCTGATACGATCCTTCAGAGAAACGCCGAGATTAGTCCTTTCCATTAGCACGCTGTGCGACTTTGAGCATGTGGGCAAGCCGCGCCGTCACTGTGCACGTCTCAGCTCCGTTTGTCATCACAGGCATTGATTCAAGACTTTTGTCTTCAGGTGTTTCTACCCAATTGCAATATTTGCCCAAGGTACACATATTTTTAACAATTCGAAATTGGTACCGTGTGCAGGGAATGGTTCCGGTAGAATATGTTCATTAAACATGCCTTTGGTTTTAGCCACGTTCATTCGTAGGCCGATGCGTAGAGAAGAATCAGCTGGGTCATTCAACATCCGTTGTAGAACTTGCAGCATTTCTGCCAAGATGATAATGTTGTCTGCATATTGCAAGTGAGATATGTATTCGTATATGTCGATGCCATGTCCTTTCCAATCCATTGAACATATCCTCTATTGCATACATATTTTTTTCGGATACTTGGATGTATCGTGTGTTAACTTGGAAACGGGGCAGAGACTCCAGAACAGACCAGATCTCAAACCAGTTATAGGCCTTCTCATAGTCCACGAATCCTAGACCTGTGTCTAGGGGCAGATTGTATTCTTCAGTCTTCTTCCTGATGTGTCGCACTGTGTGGATGTGGTCTATGGTGCCGTAACTGCACAGAAATCCAGCCTGCTCCGGTGATTGTAATTCATCGAGTCCTTGCGCAAGACGGTTTGTGATCACTCTTGAAAAGCTTGTTTGTAGACGTGACTTAGAAGGGAAAAGGTAGATATTTCTTCAACAGGATCTTATCTCCCTTTCTGAACAACAGGACGACCACACTTCAACTCCGAGTTCTTTCTTCGATTAGCTTTAAAAAAGTTTTGGAGCTCCCTCTAAATAGGTTTACCTTAAGGATGGACCTTCAATAGTTTTGTTATAACGCCATCCTCTCTTGGATCTTTTACATTTTTAAGCTGTCGAAAAGCCTAGAGTTCCTAATTTCACCAGCCCTGACTTCTGACACAAATTACTATACTTCCATGTATAACTTTAAGGCGACGAGTGATGACTTACGGATCTAAGACGTAGGCCACTTAATATGGCCCTCAAAGGAAAGCCCACAGCTAACCAAAGACACTGTTCGTCCGTACGCCAAAGTTGTATATTTAAATAGGTCAGTAGTAGTTAGTCAGCAGTTTTGGCGCCAAAACGCGATAGCAGAGGCATTCAGAATGATAATAAAATTAAGCAGTACAATTCTATGAGAATAAAGCATAATTAGCTACCTATTTAAAATGCCGCCTTAATAACCTCAGAAGAACAGTAAAGATATCTACAAAAAAAATACTGAAACAATAAAAATCTATATAATATAATAAATACCCCACGTATTAAGAAATCAAACAAATGTGGGTAATAACAATAAATAAAATAGCGGTGTACATGTGGTCCTAATAAATATTTTCTTCTTTCTCGACATACCTCTAGGCTACCTAACTTTCAAATTAAAAAAAAAAAAAAAAAACTTACAAATGTCTATCTAAATCTTTTTCAGCTAGACGTCGATGAATTTGTGCCTTATACTTATAGGAACAGATATAAGATTATAGGCGGCTTATCGTGCTTCCGCCAATAGCCACAGCAAACTTCCGAAACATTCCACACTTTTCTGGATCTTTCGAGATCCTTCTACTACATTCTAACGGATATAAAACAGAGTTATTTAACGTAAGTAGTAGTATACACATACATCAAGTATCTACATAGCTCTCAAATATTCCAGACGTCGTCGCTAGTAACCAACTATAGAGACAAGTATTTGTATCTCTTTCAAAAATGTGCGATTTAGTTGGGTATGTGTGACGCGACTGGAATACTGGATTGATCTGTGCGTACTTCTACCAAAAAATTTAGATCTTTCTATTACATTCGAATACCTATACTGAACTGACAGAATATAAGTAGTTGGTAATAGGTATTTGTACTTTCGCACCACAACTTCTGGGACATTCCAGTCGTTGGCGGTAGGTATCCCAGTACAGACGCTTCTAGATGGTTCCATGAGTATCTGTTAGCATATAAGCACTGTATAGTGGTATGTATGCGTCGACTTGGATATTGGAATGTGCTTTAGGCCTCTCGAATTATCGATGCATTTCTACGGCATTTTAGTCGTTGTTGTTTCTCGATCGTCAGCCGTAACAATATTATAAAACCGCTGTTCAAACATCCCGATTGTCGAGGAAAATCGAGCGATCAGTTAAACAAGAACACTCTTCTTATATATGTATGTGTGTATTTCTCTTTATACGTGTATATCTTATTGTCTCTTATGTCCAAGTAGGTAGGTAAGTACATAAAATTCATTTTAATTAACAGCTGGTGCCATAAAAGACAATTGTTATATTTAATTTTATTTAGTAGCTTACTTAGACGAGCGGAAAATTTCGAGAGGTATTAGTAAATAGTAAAACGCAGAAACTTCGTAGGTTCAATTGTTTTAGGGACAATCGTCAGTTAGTTGTGCTAAGTTTGTATTTTGTTTCTTTCCGCTGTGCTATACCGAAAATAATTCGCGAATGATATCTCTGCCGTAATGTAGAAAACTTAGTGCAGGTCGTAGAAACTAACCACATTCGTTTTTTAAGTTTTTGTGTAATATTTCTACCGAATTTCTACATTTTTTCACTGCATTAAACCTGGAATTATCTTTATAATTCGGACAAAGTGCTATATTTCTATTGACATGGACAAAACCAATGTCGAAACACAAATAGACTTCAGTGAATTAGAAATTCAAAAAAACTTAGCTATAAATAATACCAACAAATGGAAACCCCAAATACATTATGCAGACCTGTCTGCAGAACAATCTGTCTCACACAGGAAAATTGTACGGAGATGGAATCAACTGTTAAGGCTTCAAAGATCTATAGTTTATATATTGCTAGCAGGCTCAGGCATAGTTTTCATGATTTTCTTTAACACAAGATTGATGACTAATGATGAATTAAGAGTAAAACCAAGGTTTTTAAGCCAGGTGGATATTAAAAACCAGTCTCTACTAATAGAGCAAGTTGTCAAGAATGTAATCACAACAAAAAAATTTGAACCACCCAGAGAAAAACCTAAATTTACAGGGCCCACAAATGAGCGGCAAGCAGCAGTAGTAGCCAGCTTCAAGCATGCTTGGAAGGGTTACAAGGAATTTGCCTGGGGCCATGACAACCTTAAGCCAATATCTGGAACTCCCTATGATTGGTTTTCCTTGGGTCTTACTATCATTGATTCATTGGACACTGCTTACATCATGAACCTTCAGGAAGAGTTTGAACAAGGCCGGCGTTGGGTTAGAAACGAGCTCATATTCACGAGAAACAAGGATGTCAATTTCTTTGAGGTCACGATTAGAGTTTTAGGTGCATTATTGACAAACTACTATTACACTGAAGACGAGATGTTTTTGGAGAAAGCACAAGATCTCGGGGAAAGACTCATGGGTGCATTTTCGTCACCGTCTGGGATACCCTTTTCGGATGTGAATCTGGCGACAAAAGAGGCACACGCGCCAGAGTGGTCGCACTTCAGTTCTACCGCCGAAGTCACAACTGTACAGCTAGAATTCAGAGAGCTTTCTCGAGCTACTAATAACCCGGTGTTTGAAGAGGCAATAGCCCGCGTTTCGGAAAAAATACACGCCTTGCCGAAGAAGCATGGACTGGTGCCCATATTCCTGAATCCAGTGTCGGGCCAGTTCCTGCCCCATGCCACCATCACTCTCGGGGCGCGCGGAGACAGTTACTACGAGTATTTGCTGAAACAGTGGCTGCAAACAGGAAAAACGATTGATTACCTGATGGATGACTACATGACGGCCATCGAGGGAGTCCGTGACTTTTTGGCAAAGAGGTCATCGCCCAACAAGCGGCTATTCATAGGTGAACTTACTTCTGGTTTCGAGTCGTTCAATCCCAAAATGGATCATTTAACGTGCTTCCTGCCCGGCACCTTGGCGCTGGGTGCGGCAAATGGTTTGCCCGACTGGCACATGACGATGGCCGAGGACCTGATCCATACCTGTTATCTCACCTACGCCGCGCATCCTACGTTCTTGGCACCAGAAATAACACATTTCAATTTGGCGAGTCCCACCGACGACATATTGTACACGAAGGCAGATGCACACAGCCTGCTCCGGCCCGAGTTCGTCGAGAGTCTCTGGTACATGTACCAAATTACTGGCAACACCACCTACCAGGAATGGGGTTGGCAGGTGTTTCAGGCTTTGGAAAAACATGCAAGAGTACCGAATGGTTATGCGTCACTATCAAACGTGCGGTCGCTAACGCCGCCGCCCCGAGACATGATGGAGTCCTTCTTCCTATCGGAGACTCTCAAGTATCTGTACCTGTTGTTCAGTGACAATAGGTACCTCATTGACCTCCGACAATATGTCATCAATACCGAAGCGCATCCACTGCCCATGTACGACCATTGAGTGTTGGAATACAGTCGTTAGAGCTAAAGTTATTTTAAAAGTAAATAAAGCTAAGGCTGACAAACATAAGCCACCGATTGGAACGTGAGCTTATTTAGATCGATTTAATTTTAGTGCTAGTGGCAATGTTGATCATGACTAGGTTATGCAGGGACAATAGTCACAAAGCAGGGAAAATGTTGATAAAACTTATGTATACTTTGACTGTCCTGTCACTGGATATTAATTGTGTAATATAATTTAAAAGTATGTTACATTAATTTACTTGAGCTTAGTTAAAATTGTATATCAATGCATGAATTTGGTGCTGTTTTAGTCAAAAGAAATATTATGATGTAATTATCCGGATGCCAGTAGACTTATAAAATTTAAAGACCTGTCTGATAAATTTTACCCTTTTGATAAACTGTTTAATAATAATTTTAGTTATATCGGTATATAGTATTTTTAACTGTGGTATTGTTTAATTTTATGGCCGTAGGCTTTGTCATTTTTAAACTTCTTTTTTTAAAGACTAATTCCTATTTTGTATGGGGACCAAAAATGAGATCGATTTCATCATGACGAACAAAAAGCACATATTCAGAGACGTCTCTGTGATCAACAGGTTTAATACTGGTAGCGATCACCGACTAGTCAGAGGCTCTCTGAATATCAACCTTAAGGCTGAACGTGTCCGTCTGATGAAAGCCAGGCTCCAACCAACCATGCTCCAAACTATAATGGGATCCGAAGCTTTCCAGCTAAGTTTGGAGAACCGATTCGTTGCCGTGGAAACCACAGCAGACGTGAACAAGAACCTCGAAAATGTTACTCGGGTCCTCAGGGAAGAGGGTACGAGATTTTGTGAAATGCAGCGTAAGGGCAGTAAGTCAAAGCTTTCCGGGGAGACTTTACGGCTGATGAAGGAACGACGTGAAAATCCGCCCGTCACTTCGACCGCAAGGCGGGCTCTAAACCAAGAGATTAGTAAGCACGTGCGGCACGACCTCCGACGCTACAATACTCTTTCAATAGAAAGAGCGATTGAACAGAATCGGGGGTCAAAAGTGTTCGTACAATCTCTTGGAAGAAGCCACCTTGCGAAGTTGACCACAGCAAGTGGAGAAGTCGTCACTTCGAAGCCGTCGGTCCTTTCGGAGGTTGAAGACTTCTATGGCCAGTTATACGCATCGCATGCATCTCGCCCTGATCCCGAAAATGGGGACTCTAGAGCCACATTGACACGCCACTCCACCGAAGACCTGCCAGAAGTCAGTACTGGCGAAATTGAGATCGCTCTTAGACAGCTCAAAAACGGAAAAGCTCCAGGAGAGGATGGCGTTACAACAGAACTATTAAAGGCTGGAGGTAAACCGATATTGAGGGAGCTCCAAAAGCTTTTTAACGCTGTCCTGTTCGAAGGAAGAACTCCGGAGGCGTGGAGTAGAAGTGTGGTCGTCCTGTTCTTCAAAAAGGGAGACAAAACCCTGTTGAAGAACTATCGACCCATTTCTCTTCTAAGCCACGTCTACAAGCTGTTCTCAAGAGTGATCACAAACCGTCTTGCGCGAAGACTCGACGAATTTCAACCTCCGGAGCAGGCTGGATTTCGGAGCGGTTATGGCACCATAGACCACATCCACACAGTGCGGCAGATCATAGAAAAAACTGAAGAATATAATCTGCCCCTGTGTCTAGCATTCGTGGACTATGAGAAGGCCTTTGACTCGGTTGAGATCTGGTCCGTTCTGGAGTCTCTGCAGCGTTGCCAAGTTGACTGGCGATACATCCAAGTGATAAGATGCCTCTACGAGGCTGCCACCATGTCCGTCCAAGTACAAAATCAGCAGACACGTCCCATACCATTGCATCGAGAAGTGAGACAAGGGGATGTTATTTCCCCGAAATTGTTCACAAATGCAATGGAGGATATGTTCAAGACGCTGCATTGGAAAGGACGTGGCATCAACATCAATGGCGAACACATCTCTCACTTGCGATTTGCAGACGACATCGTCATCATGGCAGAAACGCTGCAGGACCTTCAACTGATGCTGAATGACCTAGCTGATTCTTCTCTACGGATCGGCCTACGGATGAACTTGGATAAAACCAAGGTCATGTTCAATGAACATGTTCTACCGGAACCGATTTCAGTACACGGCACCGTTCTCGAAGTTGTTAAAAAATACGTATACCTTGGGCAGACATTGCAGTTGGGTAGAAACAACTTCGAGGACGAGGTAAACAGAAGAAATCAGCTGGGTTGGGCTGGTAAGTTTACGTCGAGTCTTAACATCAGCGATCCCACAGTGCCTGAAGACAAAGGTCTTCAATCAGTGTGTCCTACCTGTAACGACATACGGAGCTGAAACGTGGACACTGACGGCACGGCTGGCCCACAAGCTCAAAGTCGCACAGCGTGCTATGGAAAGGGCTATGCTCGGCGTTTCTCTGAAGGATCGAATCAGAAATGAAGTGATCCGACAGAGAACCAAAGTCATCGACATAGCTCATCGTTTTAGCAAGCTGAAGTGGCAGTGGGCCGGCCATATTTGCCGTAGAACCGATGACCGTTGGGGAAAACGAGTTCTCGAGTGGAGACCGCGTCTCGGCAAACGGAGTGTAGGACGCCCTCAGGCAAGGTGGACTGATGATATACGCAAGATGGCTGGCAGAAGCTGGATGCGAGAAGCCGAAAACAGATCACAGTGGCGTGCAATTGGAGAGGCCTATGTCCAGCAGTGGACAAATATGGGCTGATGATGATGATGATGATGTATTTTGTTTCACAGTGTATCTGTACTTTGCAATCAAATGATTTCGTCGTATAGTTGTCAATTAGAGCTTTATTTGCCAAAAACTAAGGGTTCAACTATGTGTAATTTGGTTTTGCTTTGTGCAATTTGACTATTTTACTATTTTGTTATAATTAACGAAATTACGCCAATGTTGACTAGCCTGTTTATCTACGATAACCCTTTTCTAATAAAAATAGGTTAATACCATAGGTATATTCATCAGTGGCCACTCCAATAATCGCAGTGGTGTTGTGGTTTAACTCACAGAGAGCGCTGCTGCCCGTTCCCCCGGTCGCCTCTTTGGACCCCCACGACGGGAATGTTGGGCTTGAGTGGTGAGATACTTATTCTATACGGCATACTATATTACTTTTACTGTATATCGAGGGTATACTAGCAAAACCGAATAAGTACACAATTCTTTATCTATTCTAAGATAGGTATGGGCAAATAAAAGTTTGAACGATTGTTATTTATAGGCGAAGGACAATATAACTGTCCGTTTTTCACATGAAATAAAACTGTGAATAGAACACCTGCCAATATACGCTTTTGCTAGACTAATAGAGCAGACAATTCTAAGAATTCCTATATATATAACTTATATTTGACAAAAAATGCACTTATTCGGTTTTGCTAGTATACCCTCGATATATACTATATATATTTTTACTGTCCTTTGGATTATTTTGACGTGTGCAAAAGTCAACATAGTGTATAAGTTACACAATGTATAATTTTTGTTGTTAGAAAGGGCCAACAGTCAACATTAATAGGTTGTTGAGCCAAGTTGAGCTATCTGAATGTATGGATGCCTAGCACTTAAAGGATGCAGGGGTCATCTTAGCCCACAATATTCCAGCCCGCGGGCTAAATTGATAACATACATATTTGTGGGTAGTCATCTCGACCTATTCATTCATAGCTCATACAGTGGGCTAAGTTTATTCCTTTGAACCCCTTAAGAGACCACTAAGAAAGCAAATTTTATCGATTTTTTTCCCGCGGTAAAATTTTGTGGGCTACGTTGACCCTGGAGTAACTTAAAGATGTCAATGCAAACAAGAACTGAAAAAAATCACACAAACCGAATAAATTATAAAGAATGAATATTTCTTAAAGTTATTAGTATAGAAATTAAATACAAAATACTTGAGTCATTGCATTAATATCATCCATGACGTTGACTTTCAAATAGCCTACGGCAATTTCTGTTTTTAAAGAACTCATGAACAAAAGGGAGAGTGTAAAAAGTTATAACATTACGGCGTATCCCCGGCCGCGAGCCCGGGGGACCGCCGCCTTCCTGCTTATAAAGCTTTCACGAAATCTTCCCACTTTACGGATTTGAACTGTCAAAATATTAAGACGTGATGGAGGCGTTGGAAAAAAATTTCATTCATTTTCGCCAGAGATGTTCTTTAAAAAAATTCTAATCGATATTCTTGTGCTGCCTGATTTCTCGAATGTCGGATTTGTCGAAATTTTACGTAATTATTCAAGTAAATACATTTCAGCGCTTCGCGATTTAAACCATAGCCACTTATGTATCAGAAAACGATACTTAGTCTAGTTCTATTGAGAGGACCTTAACTATCTAATGGTGATCGTGAGATATAGCCCATGTAAATAAAATAATAAGAATGTCTATGACGTCGCGTCGTAGCGTTATCAAAACTCAAAAGGTATTTTCAAGTAGACGTGCGCTACTTTAAACTCAGTTAATTATCATTGAGGAGGTGAAAAAATAAATCTTACTTACCCATTTTTTTAATGTAATACCATTACTGTGCCATTACCATATTAATAGCATACCAATTTAATAGCGGAAACATGAGGCTTCCATCGATACTTTCGATTTTAATTTGTTTATTTGAATAATATCGGGTTGGATCTCGGTCTGTAATTTGTAATCAGATAATTTTGTTGATTGAAAATGTGTGTAATTGTCAATTAGAGCTTAATTTACTTCAACTATTTATAATTTGGTGGCTTTTACAACCTTTCTACCCCGAAGTATCGATGTTTCCTTTCCCAGTAGGTAATTCTGAAAACAAGAGGTGCTGCAGACTTTACATCTCGTGTGTCATTTAAATTAAATTCTTTGGTAGGTGGGATAGGAATTTCTGCCCGTCCTCTTCAGCCGTGACAAGGGTTGCAAGGGCACGTCTAAAGGCGGCTCTGAGTCCGCTTGACACGAAAATACGTTGGTCTTTTCTAAACATTAAAATATTTTTTGAAACTGGTTGTAATTACGCTAAAATTGACAGCCAGCAGCTAATGACATTTTATTACCGACGAAAAACGGAGATCGGTTTCAAGTTGGCCCGCATAGAGAAGGTTTTTTTTTATGTATGGCCACGTAATATTTTTACAGAGAACTTCGATTTCGATAAATCTATCCTTATTTGAAATGCACATAAAACACAAAGGTAGCCTCATATTTTCAGTTTTTTCGGCGGTTAAAATTTTTTGTTCAAAGGTATTTACTTTAAATTAAGCGTGTAGTCTGTAGTCCAGTTGGTTGGATACTTGACTTGTAACCGGGAGGTCGCGGGTCCGAGACCGGCTACTGGACGTGTACCAATGGGACTCTTTTTCAGAGCCTATGTACGCAATGCAACGCTCGTACGGACACGAAGGACGCATGAAGGACAACATCGTGATGAAACCCGCACACCACAAGGTGTGTGAACCCTATAACGGCGATGGGCTCACCCCTTGTCACGTTGGGTTAAATACGCTTGGTGAACCGTGGGCATTTGCTTATTAAGCAAGTGCCTCTGCCTACACCGCTTTGGGATTTAAAGGGCGTGAAGTGTATTTATTTTTTATTTTAATCTTTGTGGACCCGTGGTACAATTGCGTTGTACTACGGAGAAGTAAAGTTACCCATGGGTCAAAACTTTTTTAAAATTATTTATGACTATGTACAACGTATCCAACTGGTTTAGCCACGCGAATATGATCGTGTAAAACAAATGAACATCTATTTTGATTTGATTGGTGCAATTAGTATACATCATGTGGCTGATGATGATGATGATGATGGTGCAATAAAGATATTGATGAAGTGAAATTATAAGAAAGGCTCCTTTTTTAAAATATTTTTTTAGGAATATCAGATATTAATCACTTTAGAAGCATGTGCCTAACGCAATTAGGCGATTGCATCCCAATAGTTATGTGTCTATCCAGTAACTGCAGTTGTACATGTTCATATTGTGCCCTTCCAGTTTTCCAATTTATGAACAGTACTTAGTGTTCCGTAGAACTTATTAACTTTTTTTTATTTTATGAATTGAATAACAGTTAACGGTCAGTGATCTCATGTATCATGTACCAATGGAACATTATCATATATTTCCTACCAGATCCAATTCGATACGATAATGATTAATGTCGTAATTATAACCTTTTTGTACATACCATCCAGAAAATCCTCCAGTGGACAAGTATGGGCTGCTGATGATGATGATGATCCAGAAAATCACAGTTAAATTGGATGATTTTCTCTCTGACTACAACCGTTCTAAATCTTACCTTTTATAAAACTTGCTTCACGTCCTTTTCCCAGAATTGAGTTAGGATCGTTTAAGGTGGAAGTATTTTATCTACGGCCACCCCACTAGGCAGTGGCGTGCAGTGGCTTTTACGACAAGGTAGGCAGTAATCCCCAAGGATTGACACCTACGTATAGGTAACTTCTCTTTACGAAATATAGGTGCCTACATATCTACTCACCCACAAAACACAGGACCTCCGTCAGCCTGTGTCGTGAGTGCAACAAAAAAGGATCTAGCAACAACTCTATTATTAGGTCGGGTAATCAAAATACTAAGGTAGGCAGTGTCTATTTGCCTATATGGTGTGCACGCCACTGCCACTAGTGTATAATGTATGTTTTATTAATATAGGTTTGGTTGTGATTATACATAATGTTACGTACGTGGGGGGTGGGTACCGATAGAAAAATTGCACTATTACGAAAATCAAGAATAACACTTTATTTCGGCATTGTAATTACACAAACTAATTACAATCGTTAAACTAAGACCGCTAATAAACACTTTTACAATCACACAATCACTTGTAAACTCTCTTTAAACTGTCCCGCCGACTAGATCGTCGCTCTTTATATACCAACGGTACACAATCCAGAACATTCGAGTAGGTTCAGGTACTTTCTCGAGTCGACTTCTAATAATAATAATTAAATACCTAACCGTCGCGTCGGCCGGCTCGCGTGTTTATACCTACACCCAACAGTAGGTAAGTAGGTTTATACCTACTTGTGGTGAGGTAAGGTAAGTAATTGTGTACTTGTGGCTTCCGCAATATACCACACTTTCTCGATCTTTCGAGATCCTTCTACTACATTCTGACGCATATAGGCACTGTGTAGTGGTTTGTATGCGTCGACTTGGATACTGGAATGTTCTTTAGGCCTCTCGACCCCGGGGCGTAACAATAATATTTTGTAGTCATTCATCGGTGCTACGACTAATATGGCCGGCCCACTGCCACATCAACTTGCTAATCTGATGAGCTATGTCGATGATTTTGGTTTTCTGTGGGATCACACCGTTTCCAAAACGATCCTTCCGAGAAATAATGAGCATAGTCCTAAGTCCTTGTGCACGTGGACACTTGCAACCTTGAGCCTGTGAACCACCCCCGCCGTCAGTGTCCACGTCTCAACTCAGTATATCACCACAAGTAGGATGTATTGATTGAAGTGTTTTGTCTTCGGGCACTGTCCGTACCGTTGGGGACGCCCTCAGGCAAGGAGAACTGATGATTTGCAGAAGATGGCAGCCCGGCTTCTCGCCTCTAGTTTTAGAGACGAGATTCCGGGAAAACAAATTATGGTGGCGTGCGATTGGAGAGGTCTATGATAATGATGATGAAATGTAACCATTAAATAAATATCAAACAATAAACGTTGTTTTTAATAATAATAGTCTTTTATTGCAGAATTTTACATCCATATAGTGTAAATACTATGTTAATTTATAATTATTAATACTAACCTTAAATCTGACGGGTATTATATTTACAAACAGGCACATGTAATGACACCCAATGTTTTATAATATGACAGTCCAATCTCTGCGATATAGTCTGTAGGATGGAGTTCGGACTGTAACGAACCCGTTGCATCAAGGACGCTGTTCTGTATCTACGCAAAGCATGAAAGCCATGTATATAATATATATATATATATAATGTAATTGGCAAAATTATTTTTTAGCCAATCCATTAAAGTATCGGTCGGTCGCCCCTTGAATCACAGTTTACTTTTCGTACAATTACTCACCTCGGGAAAACTTCGACAACTTTACCCAGCGAGATGGAAAGAGTCGGCTAAAAATAAACTTGAGCGCAATATGAGTCCCTTGTTTGCATATTTCTTATGAAACTTTTCGAGTAAAAATGAAACTTGCGGCTGCATTAAAGTTACCATTAAGGTTTCTCTGGAACTTTGTTTTTCTTTCGAACTGTTACGAGGAAAGAGCAATTAGAACCATGTGCCCTTACTTACAATTTAATGTACCTACTTTCAATTATTTTTTTATTTTCAATTCCATGATCTACTTATGAAAAATCTGAAAGTAGTAAGTAGGTATCTCAGGGTCATTATCATCATCAGCCCTTACTTGTCCACTGCTGGACATAGGCCTCTCCAATTGCACGCCACTGTGATCTGTTTTCGGCTTCTCGCATCTCAGCAGCATCTGCCAGCCATCATGCGTATATCATCAGTCCACCTTGCCTGAGGGCGTCCTACACTCAGTTTGCCGAGACGCGGTCTCCACTCGAGAACTCGTTTTCCCCAACGGTCATCGGTTCTACGGCAAATATGGCCGGCCCACTGCCACTTCAGCTTGCTAAAACGATGAGCTATGTCGATGACTTTGGTTCTCTGTCGGATCACTTCATTTCTGATTCGATCCTTCAGAGAAACGCCGAGCATAGCCCTTTCCATAGCACGCTGTGCGACTTTGAGCTTGTGGGCCAGCCGTGCCGTCAGTGTCCACGTCTCAGCTCCGTAAGTCATTACAGGTAGGACACACTGATTTAAGACGTTTGTCTTCAGGCACTGTGGGATCGTTGATGTTAAGACTCGACGTAACTTCCCAAATGCTGCCCAACCCAGCTGAATTCTTCTGTTTACCTCGTCCTCGAAGTTGTTTCTATCTCAGGGTACATTATGTGAAATGAATGGGTGACAGCCTCTAAGCGGGATTATTCCATGCTTCAGGCGGCAAGTTAACACTTTCGTGGACTTCAACTCAAAACAATAGAAGTTTTACTGTTATCTCGTCGACGGACGTGATATGTGTCCCAAAAGGACACACTACATCCAGGAAATTTGATCTACTCTTCGATAGTGCCTTTATAAATTATAAATGTATTCAACTATTCATGCCTAATTTCTCCAAAGAATTCCTATCAGTCCAACGTTTTTATTTTTTATTTACATAATTTATTCTCTAGGAGGACTTCAATCATGGCTAAATATGTAGCTTCTCATCATATTAAGTATCCTTAAATAAGCATACAGTCAATAACGAGTCGCTTCCTTCTAGAAAACTCTTTTCTCATAACAGTGCTTATCAGAAATCAAAGGTTAAAAATAAACAGCCCTTTTGAAACAATGGAACACGCAGTCAGTGGTAAAAGGCAGTATTAGTAAAAGGCACACCTAGTAAAAGGCAGTATATATATAAAGGCAGCAGATATTATCTTAATACTGCCTTTTACTAG
Organism: Conopomorpha cramerella; assembly: GCA_012932125.1. Lineage (NCBI taxonomy): Eukaryota > Metazoa > Arthropoda > Insecta > Lepidoptera > Gracillariidae > Conopomorpha > Conopomorpha cramerella. Next base: position 27,870 of record SJJU01000325.1, read on the forward strand.
GACATATTATGTCCTTTCAGGAGAGGATGTTAGAAGGCTTATCCAGTTAAGAATCAATAAAAAACAAAGTAATTTTGAAAATCACACAAGCCATACATACAACCTTTTCAAACAAATGCTCCGCTACAATAACCTAACCCTCAAGTGCAGAGGAAATATTTCTGCAACAAAGATAATATCAGCCATGACAGCCATGAGTGTTGGACTTGAAGGATGTTGGGATTTTAAACAAACCTCCAGTGGTGAGCTCTGCTTAACATTCAAGGAGGTTCTTGGTTCTCAAAACAGACATGTTGGTGCAGTAGGTACATATTGAATTGAATATGGAACCTTAGTTGTTTTGTCACAGTGAAACACATTCACTTAATTAATTTCACAGTTGAATGTGGATTTTTTTTTATGATTTTCATTTATGGTATATTTCTATTTACCAGTCTCAGAGACTCATCAAACTCTTTCTAAGGGTAATTTAAAATGGAGATATCCTCCTGTTATAATGCCTTTTCATTGGCACCTTGAATGTTTGCTACTGTTAGCATTTGGGTTGCGGAAACCCTGAGGGCTCACAGTTGTACATTTATAGTTTATCTCAACAACAATGTTTTTGCTCACCAGAGCCACACAATCCAAAATGTTGGACTGAAATAACCCTGCCTATTAATAATATACTGGCCTATCAGCCACCAACAATTTTATTTCTTAATTTTTTTTTTTAATTTTGGATGCCCAGAACAATGTTTGCAATCAGCAAAACATACTTTGCCTGCTGCAAAGATTTAAACATTTTTGCCAACATACAGCATGCTGTATCAAGGATTGTCTCCAGTGCAGACAGACTCAAATTTATATATATATGGCAAGAGAACAAAGGGAGCTTCCTATATCTGTGAAACAGGGTGTCCTGTAGTGGCCGATGGTTGTGCGTTACAATCCACTGTGACCACTTCACATTTGCAGTGCACTGTAATAACAGAACAGCAGACACATTTGTGTGGTTTACATTTCCAACAATAAAACTACTAACTTAGGGACAGTTCCTCTCTGATGCATACCTTCCGGGAAGGTTAAATAGCATAGCAGATTGACTATCAGGAGGTTTGCTAGAACCTGTTTGGCACCTAAAACCTCAGGCCTCGAAAGCTGTATAAAGTATGTGGGGGAGGCCAGTAAAATCAAATGCTGGACAGAGATGTGACTCTAACAGACAACTTAGGGACGTACTTCTCTGCTGCATACCTTTAAGGGAAGGTTAATGCCTCCGGCACACCAAAAGCGGGGCGTGCGCGGCGCGGGAGCAACGCGGACCCGCGCTGTTTGTAATTCAGGGAAATGTATGAAGCACGACACACCAAAAAAGCAGCACGGATCCGCGCTGATCACGCGCCGCGCACGACCCGCGCTGCTCCCGTCGCGTCACGAGCAGCGCGTGAGCAGCGCGTGAGCAGCGCGGGAGCAGCGCGGGAGCAGCGCGGGTCATCGGCGCTGTATTAAGCCTTGGGCACACCAAACGCGGGTCGTTCGCACCTGAAACCCTAGGCATCGGGGGCTGTATGAAGTACATGGGGGAGGTCAGTAAAAGCAAAGGTAAGACAGAGGTGCCAGGTTATGGACCTCCTATGTCTAACTCTAAGAGACAACTTAGGGACGTACTTCTCTGCTGCATACCTTTCGGGAAGGTTAAATCGCATAGCAGATTGACTATACCCCCAGGTCTCGGAGGCTGCATGAAGAATGCGGGGAAAGGTTAAATGGCATAACACCTTGACTATGGTGGTCGTCCAGTAACGGTTTAGCACCTAAAACCCCAGGCCTCGAAGGCTGTATACAGAATGTGGGGAAGGCCAATAGTTGATCTTGTTGCAACGAGAAAAATGCCTCTCTGCAGTGGTGCAGACATTGCATATACTGGACTCGAAGTATCTAGACGCAGTGTTCCACAATTCATTCAGCCAATTGTGGAACTACCGGTTAGCTTCAGTTTTATCTATATCTCTCTCCCCCGTCTCTCATTCCCTAAGGCTACAGGCTGATAAACCCGCAGTGGGATCAGTACTGGATAACAGATCTGAATGGGACGTCATTGGCAAGTCCAAGAGCAATTCAAACCTACCTACAGGCAAATCTAATAGATCTAACTATGGGGTTGACTCCACCACAAGTGGACAGACTGTTACTACAAACTTGGAAATTGGGGGGGAGGGGGGGGAGATGGATGAGACTGTACAGTAAAGAGTTTTTACATTCATTCAACACCAGCCACATGATGTCCACTGTTGGACAAGGCCATTATTAAATTTTATTTTTTACAGAGCAGTTGAAGAACTTCTGCTGTATAAACTTACAGTGCCCCAATCATATGTTGGGTTTCTTGTACTGTACTTCTAATAAATTAAAATGGCAGAAGGTTTAGATGTGGTAAGACTTCTCTTATAATGATGTCCTAGTCAATAAATCTTCTATCAGTACCTGTTTACTGTGCTATGCTAAATATATTCAACAAATTTTAAACGCAGTTCCAGCCATTAAACCAGCAACAAACCACTTATATGGAATGTTCAACATTTGGTGGCTAAGAATATCCCTACAGATTGTTATAATTGATGCTAAAGTGACGTGGTACTACAATGTCATCATTATTTTACTGTATTATGGCCAAGGTTTGGTTCAAGGATAAATTATCACAATGATGGACAATCCGGTTGAAAACATATAAATGATTCCTTATATCCAGTTAGGTATGTTAAGCTATTCATTAATCATTCCAAGACCAGGAGAGGTTTTATTTCATATTTGTTTATAACTATAAATATAGTCAACTTAAATCTGCCACAAGACCATTAATTGAAATTTGTTTTGGTAGGTACCTACAAATTTAAAGATGTTAATAATGCTCCTGTGGGTAGCATTATGTCAGCAGTGGCTTCAAGGAGATGGTCAGATAATGTATCAATAAATGATATTTTAAAAAGAGGGGATTTAAAAGTGCAGAAACATTTAGAAAACATGATTGTACAGAGATTGAGAAATCAATAAGTAATGTTTTAATTAATGATTTATAAGACAACTTTTTGTACAAATTTAAAATTGTTATAGTTACCTTACTTATATTTGTAGTCTATAGATTGACTTTACTTACTATTATTATTTGTGTATGCAGCATACCTACTGTAACACTACGAAATATTTTACTAAAGTTTATATAACCTCAGGATACCTATGAACTGTGTACTGTTCTAAGATTTTAATCTTTTCCACAGAATATTACATTAAACATAGCGTTTGTAACCTCATCTCACCAGCAGATAACAAACACATCTTCAATCAACGCTGTATGTTTTATCAAGACACATAATATAACTGTTTTGCATTAAAACAAAACAATTATTATGTGTCGGATAAAACACACAGCGTTGCAGCAAGGGCTTGCTGGTGAAGACACTATGATCTGACATTGACAGTTGTCTATGTCGATGAGAATCTAAGGTTTACCATAGATACTTCCTGGTGAGAATTTACGAAGTATGGGCCAAAAGAGGTAAGAAATTCAGAATAAAGTCTAATTCACGGACTGCTTCTTCAATCAACGCTGTGTGTTTTATCCGACACATAATAATTATTTTGTTTTAATGCAAAACAGTTATATTGTTCACCGGATATAGGCGCAAATATAATCAAATACAAGCTCGAGCTTACCTTTGTTATTTTACTCGACGTTTCGACGCAGTTGCAAGCGTCGTGGTCACGAGCGGACTGGAGTGCGGCGGCTGCGACGTTCACTGGTTTGATACGAATCCGCAACTACCCTCAAAGAGTCACTATTTCGGCACACAACACTGATGACATCGGCTGTACAAGGCGATCTTTTTTCCGCGCGAGATTTAATTTTGTTTATCACTAGTTTCCACGTCGATGACGACTTACTCGTATATCCGTCCTCTCGACTGAAATTATGGTGTTTGTTAATGTCAATCGCTTCATGCAGTAAAATAACAAAGGTAAGCTCGAGCTTGTCTTTGATTATATTCGCGCCTACATAACCTGTGAACAATATTCAGTCTGTCTCTTTCCCACCAAAGATGTATGGAATTCGATGTACTTCTGGATCTAAACTATCACTTTTACTAACAATTTAAGAGTTTGGATCCAGAACTAGTCTGCTACGCAGTAAGGGACACAAGATGTTTCCTCTTACTCTAACACTGCTTCATGTCGTCCATATTGTTGTCTTGTTTTATTCGAAACGTTACTTTCAGATATCAAGTCTAGTTGTTTGTGGTCTGAGGTATGTTCCTCTACTTACCGAAAGATTGAAACGAGAAATATTTAAAAATCGCGGGTTCGAGTCCGGCTACTGGACGCGTACCAATGGGACTCTTTTTCAGCTTATGTACGCAACGCAACGCTCGTACGGTGAAGGACAACATCGTGATGAAACCCGCACACCACAAGGTGTGTGAACCCTATAACGGCGATGGGCTCACCCTCTGTCACGTTGGGTTAAATACGCTTGGTGAACCGTGGGCACTTGCTTATAAAGCTAGTGTCTCTGCCTACCCCGATTTGGAATTAAAAGGCGTGAAGTGTAATTTTTGAAACGAGAAATATTTAATTGCACAAGACCGCGAGGGCATCAAGACAATTTATTTACCAATTTAACCATTAACGGTATCGGCGCTAGACGTTGGCAGTACACAATATTTTGACGTTAATTAATTTTGGAAAATTGCTATGGTTCTCGCACGATCCTTGCCAGCGTACTAGAACCTTACCTTCCCGCGGAATCAAGCAAATTCCATTAGATTCTGCAATTTCAAAGGGCCTCCAGGGATCCCGGGAAATTGGTGATTGGGGAGCCAGGTAGCGTATAATTTAGTACTATTAATAAATCCTAATAGGACGTTTATTACTTTAATCAGATAGTCATCTATTATGTGTGTTATCGTTTCAATTGCTAAGAGATTGGATATCCTTGTTCTGAAACTTATTATGCATACGTAAATATGAATATAAATAACCGTTTGTCCGCAAATTAATTGTTGGTATTCACATTACTTATTAAGGTAACTGTTTTTAGCTCAATTTCTTCTCACGTTGTAAATACAAACAATCGTGATGTAAAATGTGAGACGTCGTGTGTACGTAAAGGCGATTACATTCGCTTGTTCATAGTGATAAAAAAAAATTGTCGCAACTTCTTCGATATAAAGATTATCTGGATATCGAAAATAGGCGAAAATGTCGGAAATATGTTTTATTCCAACATTTCCAAGCTAACAGCAACAAACTTTTTTATCCTTTTGTAATCTATACTAATACTAGCTGTCCCGGCAAACATTTGTTTTGCCATAATAAGTTGCCTTTGTACCCCGTGTATTGGGAGAAATACAACTGGTAGATGCATAAAAAATAGATAGTAGCCGATTCTCAGACCTACTGAATACGCATATAATATTTGGTAAAAATCGGTCAAGCCGTTTCGGAGGAGTATGGCAACGAAAACTGTGACACGAGAATTTTATATATTAGATTATAAAGCTGAAGAGTTTGTTTGTTTGTTTGAACGCGCTAATCTCAGGAACTACAGGTTCGAATTGAAAAAATATGTTTGTGTTGAATAGACCATTTGTCGAGGAAGGCTTTAGGCTATATAACATCACGCTGCAACTATTATGAGCGAAGAAATAATGGAAAATGTGACAAAAACGGGGAAAATGTTTCATCTTTGAGAGCTTCCGTTTTTTTTTCTCTTGAAAGGATCTAAAAAAATATCTGCGGCAGTATATGTCTATATTTTAAGATTAACTTACTAGAACCGTTTTTATGGTAATGAAATTTGGTTGAAATTAATGCATTATTTATTTGTTTTCTCTGTTATATGAAAATGAATTGATGTTCGTTAACCTCGTTAAAACTTGAGAACGGCTGGACCGATTTGGCTCATTAAAGTCTTGAATTACACGTGGAAGCCCAGGGAAGGTTTAAAAGTTGTATTTCTTCCAATACACGAGGTGCAAAGGCGACTTCCTATGGCAAAACAAATGTTTGCAAAACAAATGACAGCTTGTCTTATTTATAAAATGAGAAGCTGAATGATTGACTGGCGGACTGACAATAACCGCACAGGCCAAACGGCTAAACTTAGGAACTTGAAATTTTCCAAAGATTATTAGCTAAGTTGGTGTAAGAAAGGATTTTCCGAATTTCGAAGAGGATTTATAATCCATATGGGAAAAACGATGTTTTCCGGGTCAGGTCTAGTGTTTGCATAAATTTGGTCGCAAACACATCGTCATGAAACTGGACCAGCAGTCTACAGGCGTAGACTGGTCAGAGTAGCAATAGTGTTGCTCGAGACAACGTCCGCGAATAGCTTCGTCCCGCGACGCAGAGACAGAAGCGTGCCCTCTCGTGGGGAATTTTTCTTGCTGGCTCTATAGGTAGGTACCGTAGGTATTGCTACCTACTTAAGTTATCATTGTATTCACTTACAACTTTATAAATACTGACCCGCACCTACGTTTCTCCCATGTTGTGAGGTTGACTGGTAGAGAATACTTTAGTATTAAGTCCACCCATTGTACTGTTGGTGCAATAAAGTATTAAATAAATAAATACTGCTCTGTAACACGCAAGAGAAAGATATGGCGCTCCGTGTATACTAAGCGTATTTTGCAACAGTGATTACTTAATGTAGTACTTAATTACTTGTGCTTATCAAATTCAATTTTGGCTTTAATCTATAACTGGTACTGTACCAAGACGACTTAACCCTTAATCAAACACAGGTTAGTATATTCCCACTTGACCAAAACATACTTTGAACCCATATTGAATATCTTCACTGGAATCATATACGCTATGTAACACCACAGATCACATACCTATTTAAACAGTAAACAAAAACTTAAAATTGCACTTTAAAGATCAATTTTATGATAAACATCACCGGGGTTTATGTGACGGACTCGGTAATTAGAATAACAAACGTCAATAGAGTCCAAAATCCATCAGAAAAACACCTAACACTGTCTGTCTAAAGGTTGAAGTACTTTACGTTGTTTGACAGTGACAGCGTATACCGCTTTCCCTGTCACACAAAGTAGACAATATTACCTACTTTAAGACAAGGTAAGGCCTCCTTGATGTCGTTTATAACATTATTTCATAAGGTGCTATTGACAAAAATGGACAAAACTGTGCCATAATGTAGCAAAATTGTGCCACAACAAATCCTAATGTAAGCCTGTACTTAAAGTTTATTACACGACAAAAGGTTTTTCTAACAAAAATAATGCGAAAAAATGCAGAAATTTGTGCCCGCAGCGAAGCCATCCATAACTTTCATCAAACGCAAGGGGGTTAAAGTACGAGTATCAATCTTTTAAGGCGAGATATTAAAATATTGTTACGTCATTGTTTAAGAAGGGGAGACTAAGTCTTAATCGGGAAAAAGTCTGCAACAGTCGCTTACTGCCATTGTATACGGGATGATTGTACTATATTTAAGGAAGCGAAGATTTGATTCTTGATATAAAGTGATATCTAATGTATATTGAGTGCAAGTTACGGCTTGTTATTGTTCAATGAAACCCCGCGGTGTTGTCTTGTTTTTGTATAAAACTATTTTAACTTGCTCTATTAAACATGATTACTGTAGCTAAGTATACAATAAGTGTTTGATAACTAAAAATAATATGATAATATTATGTATCAAATTAAATACAAACAAATTAATTGTTATGAACGAATACTTATTGCACACTGTACATTACAATGCATAATTGACATTGTTAAAGGTGACAAGTTGTCTACTATTATTATTACAAAAAAAAACATTTTTACTGTTGTGCCTTTGTAAATTATTTTTTAAACATTCTGTATCTACGTATTATGGAGCACCCCTCGTGATGTGGCACCTGCAAACGCAAGATGTCGCGCTTGGCTGAGTCGCGTTATCGCCTTTAAGTAAATACTGTATGTATTGTTGTTATACTGCATATAGGGTGAGCGCAAGGGCTTACTTTTAGGCCTTACATACATACATACACTTTACGCCTGTCTCCCAGAGGGGTAGGCAGAGACTACAGATCTCCATTTGTCACGGTCCTGACATACCCCTTTCGCTTCATCTACATTCATACATCTTTGCATACATGACCTCCGGTTTCGAGTACTTTTCACGCCACCTTCGGCCAGGACATCACCAATCTGGTCTGTATATGTCCTTCTGGGGCGACCTCTACTCACTCGGCCCATTACATCACCCATATTAAATCTCTTTCGTCAATCGCCTTTCATCCATTCTCTTTATATGCCCAAACCACCGAAGCATGCCCTTTTCAATCTTGGTCACTACGTCTTCCTTCAAAACCGCAACTTTCCCTTTATCACACTATTCCTAATTCCTTCATTCAATGTCTGGATGCTAACGCCCGGAAACTGCAGGGCTAAACCAATATACACCTACCGTATAACGGAGTTTTTGGAAACAAATTTTAATTCAATATAAGTCCATGTACCAATTGGTACTTTTCTAATGATTATTGAATTTTATTCCCAAGAATTAACTCAAATGAGGAGTTTTTTTAAATTACACGTCAAAGATTAGTTTAAAACGAAACAGATGCAAGTTTTTTATTGTGTGTTCTTTCCCCTCGGACATAATTACTTGGAGTAAGTGCCATATTATT